>OX402542.1:8003520-8230546 GCA_948098885.1 Drepanosiphum platanoidis | reverse complement strand
CGTTTGACGGTATCGACGGTACAGAAATATAATATATAGTCTCACTTTTTAACGTGCGGTACATAAAAAAACGTACGTTTTATACGAAATATCTTTGATTTTATACCGCTTCGAAGTTGTGAACGTCGATCGAACGTAAACTTTTGCTAGAATATATTATATTTACTATCGCGAACATTCTTCGGGAAATTACAGACGACGAGAAATCGTCAACTCCCACTCTCTCACATCACTAGTTAATCAATCGATATAAACCATTAAATTCTACACGATAATGTCTTATAGAGATTTTTAACGTGCGACGTTCGCGATTGTTTCCCCGATTTCTACGCGGAAATATCTAAGGTGAACCGTTTGACGGTATCGACGGTACAGAAATATAATATATAGTCTCACTTTTTAACGTGTGGTACGAAAAAAAAACGTACGTTTTATACGAAATATCTTTGATTTTATACCGAGAGGTTGAATTTTGGTCGATCGAACGCTAACTTTTGCTAGAATATATATTTTTTATCGCGAAAACTTCCCACTTTCACGTCACTAGTAAATCGATACGTCGATATTGACCATTAAACTCTACACGATAATGTCGTATAGCGATTTTTAGTCATCAAAACAATCGTAAAGAGATGGGATTTTTTTTGTCGGCGAGTGGGGTCGTGCGACGATCGCGATTGTTTCGCCGATTTCTATGCGGAAATCGGCTACGTCGCGGCGGCGACGAGTTTAACGCTATCGACGGTAAATAATATAATAATATATAGTCTCTCCTTTTAACGTGTGGCACAAAAACGTACGTTTTATACGAAATATCTGTAAATAGCGCGTCGAAGGGTTGAATTTTGAATTGAGAACGTCGATCGAACGCTAACTTTAGCTAGAATATAATATAATATATATTTTACTATCAACATTCTTTGAGAAATTTCCGCCGGAAATTTCCCACTTACATCATTAGTTATAACACGTTAATAATTATACGTCGACATTGACCATTAAATTATACTACGTGATAATAAACACATAGATATCATATAGTTATCATATTATAGAGTTCAATGGTTAAAAATGTTACGGTTTTTTTTTTTTTCTTCGTAACTATTATTGCTATCGGTTATCGTTTTCTTTAATTAATTTTTTTTCCTCCCGTTTGAGAAAAATAATGGTTTTCAACATTGTACTCCGGTGTCCCGCGGTGTTTTTCACTTTTTTTTTACGCGAAATTAACATTCTGCCGAGCAAATTTCAGTAGTCAGATACTTGTTGGTAATTTTGTTTATAATTATTTCTAGACTAGGATTTTATCGAATGGTTCTTTCCAGCAATAAATACACCTGTTGAACATATATATATTTTTAATATCAAAATGTTTTACGAGAAAACCTTCGTTTTAATATGGTAAGTGTATTAAATCGTTTATTATTGCACAGACCGGGACTGACTCTACGTATATGTTTTCACAGGATCGCTATGGATTTTCGAACATTTTCTCAAGTATGCAAAGAAAAATCGTCAACGAGAGAAACGAGAACGAATTTTCCAAATATTTTTTAAACAAAAAAATATAACACAATTCACACCAGGTTTTTCGTATTCGTCGCGCGAGGGAGGACGATGTGATTTTTCTTGGAATTTAAAACGAGTATTTAGTGTGATTCCGCGGTTTTCGGACGTTCGCGTCGAGATTTAACTACGCACTTTTAATCAATCGATACGAGTATGACGTATATTATATTTTACACGTTACACCCGCGCACGAGGTCAAAACGTGCTCGGATACGTATGCGTACGATCACAGGGCGTTTGGAAAATTTTAGAAAAAACCGATTTTTTTTCAAATATAGTAGTCTTTTCAGTATTCAAAAGTAACGCGTGAAGTCGAAGCGATGGAAAAAGGACGAACGGATTCTCCGAAGCGGGTCTATCGGACTCGCGGTCTGGGCTTTCGACTTTTATTTTTTTTCCCCGTTCGATTTATCGTAAATCGTCTCAATCGATCGAGTTACAAACTCGATTAACCAAACTTATACGGTAATAAGCCGATTAAGTTTCAGTGGCGGGAGGGATTTCAAACCACAAAACCACCCCCTCGCGGTCGACCCTTCGGGGGTTTTCCGAACAGTGTGTGGTTTTTCCTGCCGCGCGGCAGGATAAACAAACTTTTACTCGTGCCGGGTAAAATAAACGAGCGGTATTTAAATACGTTTTGAAAAATGTTCGAAAACGGCCGTCGGCCCGACTTTCTAACGCTCGCCGTAGAGACAGATAGATTGCGTAGAATCCTGCGCCCCGTCACGTTTGGGGAGACGGTAGTTTTTGAATGACTCTCGGCGAAAAGGGGTAGCGAAAAGTTGTCCTTTTTCCGTCGCTCGACAAACACGTCGTGCAGCGGTGCCGAACGATCCTGCGCCGCCGCTCCTTCTCCTCCGCCGACCGCGAAAACGGTACCCGACGACCGCGTAATCCGCTTCTGTGCGCGCCACACGACACGGGGGGTGAGCTCGCGGCGGCGGCGGCGGCGGCAGCGACTGGCTCTCATCGATCGCGCGCGCGTTTAGAAATTTCGCCCCGCCGACCCTCTCGACCTTGACCCAATACGGTTTTCCGTTCGATTTTGTCGCCGACTCTACCCCCGGCGGCGGGAAGAAAAACACTTCCTGTCCTCTCCCCCGTCCCGTAATAATTATATATATATAAACAGTCCAACTCGGTTCGGCTATCTGGTCGACTCGAAATCGTCTCGATACGTCCAAGAACATTCTTTGAATAGATTCTTCCCTAGAATTTCCTAGAATTTGAAAACGATCTCGTTCGACTCGAAGTTTTCGAGTTTTATTAAACGTTATGAAATCGTGACGTTTCCCTCGTGCGTACAACGTTTCGTACGGATTTATCGAAAACAAATTAGAGGTCAACGACAAATAATATAAATACCTTTTTAAAATTACATTTGCACACAATTCATAATATTTAAATCAGTGGCGTAGATGGTATTTTTTTTTTCTGGCTCGGATGTTTAAGAGTATTTCGATTAGTTCATAAACTTAAAATTATCAAGCATTACATTTCACAATAATCGTACGTTAATTAATATTTAAATAAGTATTATTTAAGAAAAGAATTTCGTTTATTCTGATATCGACACACAGTGGCGTACTTAGACCTGAACTTTGGGGGGGGTTTTAATTTTTTTAATTAACATATTAGATGACGTGACACCTGAACAAACAAAACATATCGTACATTTTAATAGATTACTAATTTTTATTCGTGATATTATTTTTCATTGACATGTGATAATTAATACATAAATATGTTATTACTACTTAACCATATATATAAAAAAAAAAAAATGTTAAATTATATAATAATAATAATAAAAAAATAATAATTTAGATACTTATATTTTTTAGAACATTAATTTTCTATTTTTTTCTGAAATTATTTTAGTTTTCTCATAATAAATTAAATCATCCATTAATTTCGGGGGGGTTTTATCCCCAAAACCCCCCCCCGTTAGTACGCCACTGTCGACACATTTTATACGATCGTAATCGTTATAATATCGCTCCGTTGTCCGCGGCGGCGGTGGCGGCGGCGGTCGCGTTATCGACCAGCACGCGGCGGCGGCGGCGCTTTCCTCGCCCGCGCCTAACCCGACATAGTAATATATTTGTGTGTTCCCTTTTTTACAGGGAGATTTTGTACGTTCGAAACGGGCGTTTTCTACCCGCGAATCAAATATTTCAAATATGCACGTGTGTACGTCCCTTTCTACATGAGCCAAAAGTGACGAACGCTCGGCGCGGTGTTTTCCGCGAAAATGCACCCGAAACATACAAAATATACACTCTACTTAAGATACATTATTGTATTGTGCGGCAGATGGACAAATAAAAGAGAACGATCGTTTTGAATTTTGCTCGTCAGTAGTTGAAAAATGCACGGTAAGTGGGAAAAAATAAAATAAAAATATTAAACGATAATATTCGATGCTTTTGAATTTGTATAAATATTTTGAGGTTTCCTGCGAGAGATTTAAGTGTATTTTACACAGACAATCGTGGCGGCGGCGTTTACCTAGAATCTAATTCTCCGAGCGCGTTTTCTTTTTCGAAAGTCGCTTTCTTATCGGAAAGCCGAGTTATCGCAGCACTGTGATTTTATTCGGACCGGCTCCGTAGACCGTTCGAGCAGTAGTAGCCTCTAACGATCAGAGTGTAATTTGATTACTTTTTCAAAAGTACTTGACCCAATACCGACAAAATTGTTTGTTTTTTTTTTTTCTTCTATCGAGTAGTACGACAGGTGCCGACGGCCTTCGCGATATGAAGGGCTTCGGAATACATCGAATCGATTATTTTCCTCCGCCGTAATTTGGCTCGTTATAATCGTAGTTCATCATTGAAATCCATTAAACGCATTATTCGACGTTATCTGTGCGAAAATATTACGTGTTTTCTCTGAAACATCGACTCGTTTGATCGTGTTCTAAAATAAGATTTAATAACTAAAATACGATATATTACGAATGAAAGAAAGAAAACAAAATTCACAATTTCAAGTCGAAAGTTTGTATGAATATTATTCGATTTTCTTTTCGACCGATCCGCGTCGTGATATTAGTTCGAAAACCGCGTTCGAATTCATATTTTTACTTGGTTTTTTTTTTTGTCCTTTGTCGAGTCACGCGTAGTCTTTCTCATTTCCACTCTGTTAATAATTCGTTTGATTAAAAAAAATAAAATCCGGTCGTCCGCTTTGATAAATCGCAGAAATATTGTATTCGTTAAAAAGTGCGATCGATTCAAAGAGTTCCGCGTAGAGGCGATTGAATAATAATTAAAATTAAAACGTAAAACATGTCGTGCTCGAACGAAATTCGTTTAGAATTCAATTTTAGAGGCCGTAAAGTTTTCAGACGAAGTGATAATAAAACGTGACACCAACGCTCGATTTTTTCTGTGTTGTTCGACAGTTAGCGAATACTCGCGTTCATAATCGGCGCGCGATCGTCGTCGTTACAATCGCACGTTTCTCGTGAATTTTCGTTTGACAATCTCGTAATTTACGATCGGGAAATCGGTCTCGACGAGAAATCCGTTTTTTTTTCGCCTATAGCACAACGTTTCAAACGTCCGTTTCCGTCTGGGAAGCGTTCGTTTTCTCTCGACCGAAATCGTCTGGTCGGCAAGCAGATATTTCCGGGAGTTTTCTCGTTTTCGCCGTTTTACTGTTTGGAGACGAGCGATAGTTAATAATTATCGTAATAATCACGACGGCCATTCTCGAAAATTATTTCTCGGAACATAATACAGTAGTCACTCGATAATTCGAAAAACTCCATAAATCTAACTAAACGCTAAGTCCCCTGAGAAAACCTCTATAATTAGAAAAAAATACATGTATTCCGGTCCCCTCGATAATTCGAAATGTCTGTCGGTTAGGCACACTCTACAATTCGAATTTTTTTTTCACGAATAATCGTGTTATACGTACATATCATCATAATATGTACGTTCATATGTATAAAGATTATGTACAATCTATTTAACGTACTCGTAATGAAACTAATAATGACGATGATTAAATATTATCGTAGTTTAATGTTATCGTATCATACCTACCTAATCTATACCCGAAATAAATTATGTCAGGATTACGTCAGTTTTTTGATCTGAAATGGACGAAAAAAAATACGATACAATTTTCATTGCTATCAGTAAGTTAGACAACGCTATGGACCAGATTGTGACCAAAAATTTTTCACAAAAAAAAATAACAGATTTCTTTAACATGTAATATGTATGTAAAATATAATAATATTAAAAATAAATGTAAAATATAATAATATGTATGTATAATAAAATAAATATCATCTCTCTTTAATTTTTTTTCCCCTCGATTATTCGAA
Organism: Drepanosiphum platanoidis; assembly: GCA_948098885.1. Classification (NCBI taxonomy): domain Eukaryota; kingdom Metazoa; phylum Arthropoda; class Insecta; order Hemiptera; family Aphididae; genus Drepanosiphum; species Drepanosiphum platanoidis. The sequence continues at coordinate 8,224,629 of OX402542.1, read as the reverse complement.
CACTCGGTAAATCGAAAACCTCTATAAATCGAATATTTTTAACTCGGTCCCCTGAATTTCGAATTATCGAGTGACTACTGTATTGTATTATTCACCCGATCGATTTTATTCAAACGGGTCGACATGAATCGCCGTCGATTACAAAACGCAATAATGGTTTTTTTTTTTTTAATAAGACTTTCGACCGCCGCGCCGCCGCCGCCGTATCGCACACCGCTTTTTATATTGTTGTGTATATAAAACGGTGCGGTTTACGTGTAATTCGTAGTTGTGTAATTCGTATGCGAACCAACTAGGTATAACGACGACGGTGCAGTATATCATACACACTATTAAATAAATTAATACAATAATTTCAGTGGTAAGTAGGACAAATAACGTCGTTACGTTTATGCGAGTCAATAATAACGACGTCGACGACGACGCAGTTATAAATTTATAACAATAAAATAATTATATATTTTTTTTCCAAACGAGACACGACGCGCGCGCGCGACTAAACTAAAAATATCCGTAACGATAATTATTATTAAGCGCCGTTTAAGATTTTGTTTTTCTATAGAATTAAAATTTATAGACACGCGGCTATATAAATAGGTCGCCTTGACATTTTACGCCGACCAGATAGGTAATTTTTTGTCGTCAGTCAGGCACTGCACGTTTCTCTGTAGGCGAAAAATAATAAACCTGGCCGGTGGTTTCCGTCGTTAAGTTTCGAACAACGATAAATGAAAATACAACTCGTAAAATATAATCCGTCGAACGTTGAAAAAGAACGAAATACCAATATTATATTATGTATAGATTCGTGTGAAATACGTCGTACACAAGTCGGTCAAATCTCCGATAAGTTTATATAGGCGTCTTTAAACAATATGTGATTGTAATGCGCGCGTGTTCTCGTTCGGAAAACGACGATTGCCAGTCCTATGTGCGGGTGACGAATACGTTAATTTTAACGGCTCGTAACGAACGAAACGAAAGGTATTTCGAGCAAATTGAAACGACGAAATCGACGCAAACACCGGGTAGAATACATCATTATTTATTCGATACTATTTCGTAAAAACTAACGTCCAAGATTACGTAAAGCGTTTTTACCCGATTACCGAGCACACACTACGAGTACGTTCTGACGGCAAAAAAGGTTTTTTCTCTCTTATATTCGATATATTATTATAAACGTCGATCGAGAGACACCGCGAACGGTCTCGAGTAAAAGATGGAGTTTTGTCCGACGACAACGGGAAATCACTGACACGACAGTCCGGACAAACTGTTTGACCGTTGTCGAAACCCAACCCCGTACGGCGTGTGAATAATACCAATCGATTCGCGAAAATTTCTAATTATAATGTTATAATATTATTATTTTCGATTTTCGCTCGGATTAATCTACCGCGGTCGAGTCACGCAGTATACCACGTTGGGTATGTCTATTCGCGTGCCATGTGTATTATTGTGTGTGGCGACATCAAATTATTCAGCCGAACGGTATTTGTCGACCCTGAAACTCATTTAAAACTTGTTTGAAAAATTATGTATATGATTCGAATGTCTAAAACACGCATTCGCTTTATCGTAAACAGCTAATAATAATAATAATAATAATATATTATTATTATATTTGCGCGCGTTTTCGACGTCTCGATAAATCCGCGCAGGTGTACAGTACGTACGCGTATGCCGTCGAGAAAAAAAAATCCATCGATTTCAGTTGTTTTTTTTTTTATAATTCGACAGAAATTTCCGACGACAATAATATTATAATCGCTACATCGCGATCGTTTTAGTAACTATTAGCACCAGAACCATAAACCGTTAATATTTATGAAATACTAAAGCATGCACTCGTGCGCATTGAAATAATCCTTAAAAAGTTGAGAAATATACACGTTTATGTGCACTAAAAATGTGCGGATTGAAAAAAAGAAGAGATCTGTACGTCATTTCTGGAATAACGAAAAACGTCCGTTCGTAATATTTTTGTAATATATATATTTTATGCCCGACAAAAACGCATAGATACACGATGCCGAATAGTAAAAAAAAAACCTCTAAACATGTGTCGTATACGCCGATCGAATCGATCGTATAGACACAAACACACAAATATACAGTAGAACTCCGATTATCCGAACGCCAATCATCCGGACGTCCAATTAACCGGACGAGAAAAAAAGTCGAGTTCCACCCAGAATGTGGAATTAAATGTCGAAATAGCTGAAATACAAGAGTGTGTATAAGCCGAGTTGACGTATTTGGGAATTGCGATGAAGAGAATACGAATGAGTGGTCGTTTATGGATACAAATGATCCTGGATATCAAATACTTTCAGATGATGAAATAGTTCGTAGCTTATTTGAAGAAGGTAATACTGAAAAAGAGGAAAATGAAACTGACGATTTGACTCAAGGTGAAAACGGGCTCGTTCTGGAGCTTTTGATGCATTGGATTTGGCGTTTAAATGGTTTGAGAGGCAAGAAGAATCGAACCCCACTCAATTGTTGCGATAAAGAAGATTGAGAGACATAGCTGCTCTAAAGAGAAAGTCAACTATGAAGCAAACTAAAATATCGTCATTTTTCAAAATAAAATAAATAATGTGCCAAGTCAGCTTTTTTTGGTTTTAAAATATATCACATGTATTATAATTAAAGCTTATTTTGTTTCAGTTAAATATTATAATAAAATTATTTGTTTATGGTACTTTAAAATTATCCAAAATCTTCCTACAGCAGTCGAGTCTCACGACCACCGGAGAAGTGTCTCCTTTATTTAATTGTTTTCATTCCTTATATATAAACTTATACGGTAAAATGTTTATGCGACTAGATAAAATTGATGCGTATTATAAACATAACATTTTACTTGTATTAGGCAACAGGATGTCCTATTACAATTAAAGCGGAAAACCAATAGTGTCATATTATTAGTATCGGCACATTTTGGTTCCCATTACTAACATTTGGTTAGTGTCTAGTATTCCTATAACTAATTCTGTTGTCTAATATTACAAGGTGTTCTTTATAAGTTTATATAAATTGCTTAATACTACACATGCAAAATACAACTTCACGTACTCGATCACGACGCATGGGTTTGCATGTGTTTTAGCATTGAATACGACTTGGCGAGATCGATATGCAAACGCGCCGACTCGCGAGCCCTGCAGATTATTACTATAATGCGTTGCGATATTATTATTGTCCTGCGAGTTTAAAAACCTTCCAGATTATTATTATTGATTTTTTATTTATTAATTCGTGCTCCTGTCGATTATTTCACTCTCGTATATTGAACATCGTCGAGCAAGCAGTACGTTTGTATCTAAATCGCGTGTACGACGACGAATCGAACGTCGTGTTGACTTTAGAAATACATATAGTTAAAAAACCCAAATAGAAATGTTTGTAAATATCGTACACGCGGCAGATTAGATTCACTAGAAAATCAAACAACAAAACACACCGGAAGGCGGAAACGAACAAAATAAACGGTTTGGCGTGGCATTGTTACCATTGTAAGTCCGAGAGCTCTACTTCCGGTCGCGTCGGAACGTTATTGTCGATCCGTATAATATTATAAACATTTACGAATTCGACGCGTCGTTAACGAATTAATGAATGTGTAAACTAAACGACGACGTCTTCTTGCCGTCCGCGTGTTTTTTTTTCAGACGACGCGATAAATACCTAAATAAATCAACACGGATCGGTACGGGTTGTGTTTACAAGAGATCGGTTAGACGTCTCTTTCGTATCGAAAGCGAGCACTTTAATACTTTAATCAGCTATAGTTGTAATAATTTACATCGAGTGGAAATAAACAAAATCCGACTTTCGTTTTACATAATGTATTTTTATTTATTTAATAGGAAAACGTAACGGAAACGATTGCATTGAAAGTGTCGCGATAATCGATTTTCGTTCCAAACGCCATAATATTATTATGTTTATTGTCGTCTGACGCGGTTCGTCCGCCGTCAATTTATAAAACGAGCGCGTCTCTGTGACACAAAGAGCCCTCTTTGTCGTCGGTACTACGACGACTCGACCCTTGCCCGGTGTTAAACGTTCCGAACGAATTGCGTCCGACTATTTTAGAACCACTAACCTACGGTACGCTTGCGTTGTAATATAATTATTATTATTACACTACTAAAGAACGTCGTCGTCGTCGTGACGTTGCCGGCGGCGCGTGCGATGTATTTATAACGCGGTTGTCTTTGTTGCCGTGTCGAAGATATTACGGTAGGTTTTTCTAAAATACAAGTCGTTTTCGCGATACTTTGGGTAAAGTGCCCGCGCCGGCGAAAACATTTTAGGACGCCGCCGCCGCCGCCCTTGTTGTTTAAGTCACCAGCCCAATTGTTTCTCCATTTCTAACGTTCGACTACACTTTACCAGCCGTACGACAATTCAGTAAAATTATATTTTATACGCGCCAACACAAAATAATGGCCCGACCCGGTCCTGGTAGAGGATTCGTAAGCGCGAGCAGTGCCGCAATTATGAATTCTGAGGCCCGTGTGCAAGGATTTACTTAGAGGCCCCAAATTAATAATATATTAATTATTACTTGATCTTTGTATTACTACAGAAATTTTTTAGTATTTTTTAGTACTATAACTTAAATATTTCACGGATTCGCGGAACCGATCAGAAGAATAAATTAGTAAATTTGTATTCGTAAATAAACGAATAATCAAAAAAATAATGAACAACTTAATTCAGTGATCCAAGTCTATCCATACAATAATTATTTGAAATATTTCGCAATAAAAGAGAGGGGCCCCTGCGATAATGACTATTATTCTACAAATTATGTCATACTTTATAATATCATTTTCGTCATTTTATTCCTATAATAATTTCTACGTTTTACTATAAAACCGAATTATTTACAGATCCAATGAAGCTTGCATGATATTAATTATCATCTACTTATGCCAATAATAAATTCATTGAAAACGATTACAAAAAAAATCAAAAAACTTTCGAGATACGAGCCACGAGGAAGTAAAGAATACCAAGGATAGGGTAAATTCATTTTGAAACGGACAATCTTCAATTTTTAGCTTATGGTTTGGGAGGCCCCTAAGAACCGGAGGCCCGTGTGCGGCACTGAGCTCGTGCCCAAACGTGGTTTACAGTCGAGGCTGTGCGTAATAATAATATATTGTTTCCTTATCGTTTACCGAAATACACTGTTTTAACGCGATAAGAATTTTTCTATTCAAATGAAATCCTTTAGGTCGACTATACAGTCGTACGTATTTATACGTATACGAAACCTTTTTATACTATTACGACGTGTGTTTTCTTCTATTATTCATACGAATAGTTTGTTGGCACACGATTAGTATTCGATAAACATTCGATGTCGTCGATTATTTTCCGAGTAAATTCGCTATTCGTTCGATGACGTAAATTCGTCTTTGTATTATGCGACGAGCACGTGAATATCTACGGTAGGCGTGTGCAGGATTTTTTCTCACGGGGTGTGCGAGGAACGGGTTCCCTAGGGGCAGTGGTTTCTGATCCAACTTAAACGTGCCACCCTTAACTTTTTAACGCGCGTAAAATTGAACATAAACGATAGTCTCCCTTAAATCGCAGGCGCCGATGGGGAGGGGGTGGATGGCGACCGGTTATAATACTGAATACATGCTTGTTTTCGAATTTTATAATCACAAAAGCTAATATAAATACTAATATAAATACTAATTTAATAAAATAAACCGAAATAAAAGCGTGTCATCGGGCAAATCGTCCTAAAAACTGTATCATCATTAAAATCTAAACGAGTCCGCGCGCAAACAAAACGCTGATTATTATAGTGATGACGCGCTATGGAAATTATATTTTCTATAATTATTGAAATAATCGATTAAAAAATACCGAATGATAGTAAATCTATATTTGTATATTTGTCGTTTTTTTTTTTTATCGTTGCGATAACTACTATTAAAATATTATAACAAAAATTCGAACGAAACATATTTTAAATAAAAAACGTAATACGTATTTTAAAAACCGATCGCTGAAAGTCGTGAGAGAGTCGAGATCGAATTCGACGACGACGACGGGAAAAAGCTGCGTTTTTTTTTTTTTTTTTCAAACAAAACGAATTATCGCGCGCGCTTGAAAGTATGCAATTGCACAATAGTTGATTATTAAATTATACTGTAAAAAAAAAAAAAACGCGGTCATAAATAATAATAAAATACGAGTAATCGAACGCGAATAAATTTATACTCGCGTGCCAGCCAGCCACGTCCCACGTACGGGCTTTACTATTTCATAACGATTTCAACTACTCGTATATTATATTCGTTCCGTAAATTATTATTTATGCGCCTAGTGAAAAATTTCCGGATTTAATATTAACAAAAAAAAAAAAACGATTTTGTTACAGAAGGCGAGACGAAGGGAACAGGACGTCGCAGATCACTTGGCGAAGAGTGCGGGAGAATATTCGTTAAGTGAAACGAACGAAGATTGTGGCCAAAGTCGAGTGAGAAGGACTCCAACGTCCGGGACGCGGGAATCGATGGAATAAAGGTAAATGAAATTATTGACGATTCAATTACTATATCCGTGATTTCGTTTCAATTTTGTACTGGTATTTTACAGGGAGTTGGGCGAAAATCGCAGATAGTTTTTTCGATATTCGATTATTTTTCACCAGCTCTATAAAAACATTGACCACTGCGTACACGATTGGTCTTCTAGACCAGCGTTTCCCAAAGTGTGTTCCGCGGAACCTTAGGGTTCCACGGGACAATCTCAAGGGTTCCGCCAGATGAATTGTGATTATTTAGAAAATTATTTTATATTATATACCTAAATAATAGTCACTAGACTTAACACCGTTATAATGTATTAATTGTTGTACTCGAAATCGAACGAAATAAAAAATTATAACACTAATATTATTATTATAGTACCTTTAGACGTTGTCTTAATGACGTAAAAATGAACTAATTTTAATAAATAATAATTAGAGCGCGGATTTTTATGCACTAAAAAGTATCAGAATATGCCATATAATATGCAGTAAAAATCATGAAAATATGCAAAAAATATGCAGTAAAAATCATGAAAATATGCAGTAAAAATCATGAAATTCATTTTTTTTATTTATTTAAAATTTTACAAATTAAACTTCTTATAACAATTAATTACTTAAATACTAAAATATTAAATACTTATATAAATTTCTCTTTAAATTTTTTTAATTTTATTTACTATTAAAATGAATGATCATATGCATTTCAAGTTTTTCTTGAGTGAAGCTATGACGTTTATCAGTTAACATAATTTTTCTACTTGACAAAATATTATTTTATAAATTTTTTTAAATTTTTGCTTCAATATGCAATAAATATGCAATACATTTTGAATTTTGCCTAAATATGCAAAATTATGCAATAACATTGAAATATGCAGAAATATGCAAAAAAAAATTTCACCGTTTGCTTCAAATTATGATGATTCGTAGAGAATACTGACAAAAATCCAAAAATATTAAAAGGAAACAAATATGCAATTGCATAGAAATCCGCGCTCTAATAATAATCCATATTAACAATGTCGTTAAAACATTTTTCGGAGAATTGGTTTTTCCTTTTTTTTTTTTTTTTTTAGAAAAATCGGGGTCGAGTTGAAATTAAAGACATCGAACGAGACGACCGTTTTCATCGAAACGATTAAAGAAACGAGTAATTAATATAAAAAAGTTTATTTAAATAACGAATATTTATGATAATAATCGAAATGATATTCTCGAGATAAACCTATATATTGTTAAACAAAGTGATTATGGTCAATACTCACAAACAACAACGAAATATTATTAAATATATAAAACTATTTCAATATTACAAACCGTAAAAATGTACTTGAACTCAATGATAAAACAAAGGTCTCGAGGCCTCGAGTATTATTCTAGTTAAAAGTGCAAAAAAGTCACGACCGGTTTCGATTAAAAAATATCGTCTCGAAGTAATAATCGATTTTATTATTGTTTAAAATATTATACGGTTTTTTTCAAAAGCGTTTCCAACAAACTCGTCGATTAACTAGTCGATTTGATATCGTACTTTTTTTTTTGTTTTATCGATAACGGCACAATATTTTTTATGTTGTGTGCGTTTAGTCGATATCGGCGAAATTGTAATTTATTATTTTCACAACGACGACGACGACGTCAGGTTTTTTTCGACGTCGTCGCGTAAACCAAACTCACAACTACAATACATCAACACTGCGATAAAAAGTAGAAGGCGCCCAATAACACGTTAATATATTTTGCTGGCGACTTTGAGTTCGAGCTGAAAGCGAACAAACGCATTCTGTCTGCAGTAGTAAAGTGAGCTTTCGCGCCGCCGCCGATCGTCTGTACCGCGCGTACACCCGGCAATTATCTAATTCCTAATTATAAATAATTAATAAACCGATCGTTTCATAAATTCAATACGATACGTATGTATATTGTAAATAATTATATTATGATAAATAGACGGGGCGGCGGAACGGACAAAGTGCACTTTGCGTGCACAAAATAGTGCAATATCAAAGCGCATCGGACGAGATAAAGAAAAACCTGTCGTGTTTGTGTACGACGACGACGACGTGGTCGTGGTGTTCATCAATCACGAACAATCGCGATTTGATTTACTGCGGCGGCGGTCTCTATTATCCGAAACGTTTTTTCGACCAATAACCCGATAATAAGCTCGATTGAGACGGTTTTGATTTCGAGTTGCGTTGCAAAAACAAACGCGCTGTACTATAGTGGTACGCGGAAGTCGTTATGTAATTCAGCTAGTAAATTTCAATCGATCGAATAAATCAATAATAATTACGTTGCACAGTGTTCCGCTGCCTTTTTATTCGAAACTAGCTGAATAACCCGGCTTCGCCCGTGTGCAGTATAACTTTTTATTTTATCATTTTTTTTTCATTTTTACCCCTTTTACCCCTTTTAATCCCCTTAGGGGTCGAATTTAGGAAAATCCTTTCCCATGGGGCCTCCGCTATATAAAACGAAACTGTTGACCAAATTTAATACCACAAAGCTCCAGTGACTCGGGATTTTTTCCATTTTTACCCCTTTTAACCCCCTTAGGGTTAGGTTTTCTCTCCGTAAAAACCATCCTCGCACTTCGAGGAATATTATAAAAAAAGAATTAGCGAAATCGGTTCAGGGGTTGTGTTGAGTTATGCGCTTACAACACATTTTGCGATTCATTTTTATATACATATAAGATAAACGTATTTTTAACCAGTGTTTCTTTCAGACAATTTTCTCCGGGGGAGCATTTTGAAAAATCGGGGGGGGCATTTTGAAAAATCGGAGGGGCAATTATTTTACATTAAGAAAAAAAATGTTTGTAAATAACTTTAAATATGTTTTAGCAATTGTAAAGCAGCTACAATAAAACAATGTCATCAAAAATTTAGATGACTGTCAAGAATATATAAAAACTATTTTATTCTACTTTGTCTAATTTACTTTAATAACTCAAAAATACAAAAAAAAATATAAGTACAAAAAATAATAATAGCCAGAAACAAAATCTTTTAACTTTTTAGATATATATTATGTTTTACCATCTAAAGGAACCATTTGTCTAATATCTGATTTTCTTTACTATTCTTAAAATGTTCTCCGGGGGGGGGCAATGGACATTCTCCGGGGGGGCATTGCCCCCCCGGAGAAGTGCCTGAAAAAAACACTGTTTTTAACTATGTGTAAAGGTTGTGTTTCGTTACTCGTTAGAGAGCGGTAGGCGAAAAAAAACCAAATACGCGCGCGCGCGTTTCGCGAACACAGACTCGTGTTTTTTATTTTTCGTTTTTTATCCACAATCTAATTTATATCGAACCGTTGAAGCGTACCTAACCTAATGTCGCGTACGCCGGCTGCCGGTTTTAGCCGTATTTTCTAGACGTAAAAATGGAACAAAATAAAATTGCGATACAATCGGAACGACGACGCGACGACGGCAATCGTTCGAAATCGACAAACGTATTTGAGCGTGTGTGGTATGTAAATATTATGAGCGGCTTACCTTACTATATTATAATAACATGTGTTTTACTTCCTTTCTTCGGATTGTTGTTGAAAAGCTGGATTGCAGGTTTTAGGATCGCGAGTTTTCGAACAGTTGTAGAGACCACCGCGTGACGTGGAAAACAGAAACGCGTGTTGGTCGACGACGACGACGGTGACTGTGTGAACTCGTGACGAGTTTCTAGAGCGATTGACGCGGGCGCGCTATCAGATTTTAGAAATATCACCCGCCCCACGAGCGCGAGTATGAAAATCTAATTTCAAAACCTATGCGTAATCGGCCGATAACAGTATAATATTTATTCATTATTCATCGCGGAAACGCTAATAATAATAATATTGTGCCAGTCGGTTGCGTATTAACTAATAAAGCGACACGCGCGATAACTTGTACTTTGGTGCACACACACACACACACGCGCGTCTTTACGTCGAGAATTTCTATAAACGTGTTTCACAAGACTTTGAAACACAATATTCACACTGTTGCTATAGTCGATTTCGATTCGACCTTTTCCTTTTCTCGAGTTTGAGTGGTGCAGGCGCAGGATTTCGATACGGCGCGGCGGGGACGGGCCAAAATAGACGAAAAAATATACTTTTCACGCGGCAGATGCATTCTAAAGGATCGTTATTATAATAACAGCCGAGTTTCACCGCCCGTTTCACGTACAAACAAAGTATATTAAGAACTCCTCCGAAACGGCTCGACCGATTTTCAAGAAATTTTCCGCATAATATATTATTATATTCGATAGCTCTGAGAATAGGAAATAAACTATTTTTTTTTTATGAAAATTTAACGTTTTATAACCACGTACTTATACAAAATTATTTATGGCAAAAAGGACGTTTGCGCGGACAGCTAGTGTATTATTAGTATATACGTATAATGTCAGTGCATACCCATCCGCCCACGGACGTTGCACTTGACCCACCTCTCGTAGAACCGAGTTTATCCGATTAGCGAACTTTTCTTCTCGTCTCGTCCTTAATCCTATAACGACAGGATTAGCGTGTCGGACCAGACGGTCGAACGTAAAATACGTAATGGACTCGGTGCGAATAAAATATTGATTATTTTAGGTCGTTTACCTAGCGCGATCTGCTGACGTAGAGCACGAGAATTCGATCCCAAACTCGGTATAAATATGAATATTATATTAGTAGTGTTACAGAGTAGTGAAAAATGGCCAAACAGGTAAAGTGTAGGTTGTAAAGTACACGTCGTCGGAGCGGCGAATTCGCGATTGGGCCGCGTGAGAGAGGTTTTTCGATGGCGCAAATATTCGAAATTAATCTTTCTAAAATTATTTCAGTTTTCTTTTCTCACCACGAGTCCACAGAGTCGGGCATTATTTGAATTTTTATTCATTGTTCCGATTTGATTTCGTCCAACGACGCGCGACGTTTCGAACCGTTGAAAATACAAATCGGTTTGAAAAAAAATTACATCACACAACGTGTTTGCGTTTTAAATTCGGTAGGACAAAATATGTTCTGGTAGATTTGGATTAAGAAAGACTCCGAGTCATAGGCGTGTCTACGGGTCTTGCCTGTCATGCACAGGCATGACCTGCGAAATTTGATCCAACTTACATTATAAATTGCGGTACATAATAATATAAATGTTTTTTCTTAGATTCTGATATTATATTAAATTTTTTGATTTTCATCATTTGGACTTTTAATATCTATTACAATATTATTGATAATGCTTCCCTTGTTACCGGGCATTGATAATAGAAGTATTTCATCTATGCGTGGTAGTTTGGTACTATAATTGTTCGTGTAGTTTTTGTACATTATTATCTTCACGATATAATGATAAATGACAGATTTTCCACCATTTATGATAAAATTATGATAACATTTGTACCATTTGATAAATAATGAAACACGTGCGAACAGCGCGGACTTTTCACGTTTATTGTGTATTGTGTAATATGACTAATAAATATTTATTTTGTGAATTGTGATACAAAGATATTAGATAATAGTGATAAAGCTCATTAAAAAATTTTGAGGTCATATCCTTAAACCGAAACCTAATTTTTTTAGTGGGTGATGGGGAGTGCAGAAACCTACCCCTCCTGAATATGCCACTGCTGTGCATGACCTGCAAATAAGGTCTGGACACACCTATGCGTGAGTCCGAGTACTGAACAATACACCGTGCAGGCTTGACGAAAAACAATCGTTTTAAGAGTAAGTGTCCTTATTATTTCGATAGTTTGAAGTGGATCGTTTTAATTTTTTGTTCCGATATAATCGTGTAGTTTTAAATCTAATAAATTAAGATTCGATAGAGGATTGACGTTCTACTTCAGTGTTTCTCGACCTTTGTATTTACAAGGCATAAAAAAAAAATCAGAACAACAGATAATATTAAATATTTCTAAGACGCATGTTTTCAGTAAAAATACACTGTTTAAAAGTAAAGAAAAAAATATCGATAGACCAACGATAAAACGTATTCAATGTCGATAGCTGATGGATTATTCATCATAGAAATCATATTATCAAACGCCTATTGGTTTTTTGCAAATCGTGTCGACAATTTTTCTACTCAAAAAATGTCATTAAATATTATATAAAATTATTTCAAACTATTAAATATATTTAAACAATAATAAAATAAATCAATAAAATAAACGTCTCGCCTCGACGTTTGTACGTTTTGGGTCATTCAATATATTAGTAAAGTGTGTTTTATCAAATGGGTTAAAGCGTCACAGCGGTGTAAGTCATATTTTTTGTAAAAATGAGCTATACGAGGTTGTGGGAATATCTTTGAAAGGCAGAGTGTGAAGCAAGTCATAACTCAAACTTGTACCACACAAACGCTCGATTTGACCCGCCGGGCAAAAATTTCCTCCGGGATTTATTTTCTAGTTTTTAATAAACCGTTTTGTCCCTCTGATTAAGGTTTGACTTACACCGCTATGGATTTTAACCCACTCAAATGGTCTATTTCTATTCGCCGGTTTAGTAAATTCAATGCGATTAACGTTCAGTTAGCGATTAACGCATGAGGTACACGGGGGGGTAGCAAAGCAGTGGTAAACCGTTACATAAATTCTATATGTATATTGTACACACATATATATTTTAATTTTTAATAACAATTATTATAACATAATTAACAAAATTACTATTCTTAAGATTACAACACTGTTTTATTTTCGTTAAAGTCTAAAACAATAAATTATATTTCATCGTGACGATTCTATTTAAGATACATAATAAAGGAACTCGGTAGTCACACCAACCCAGATTTGTTTTTTTTTTTTTTTAAATACGACTATTAGCAAACTCCGATAAAATACATTCTAATCAGGTAAAAACAAATTAGTCACTATTGAATAATCATAATAATAATAATAATAATAATAGTAATAATTATAATAATAATAATAATAATAATATTGCCGACGCGGCGTGTGTGTGTTTTCTGTCGGTTTGGATTTGTTTTCTAGGAAAGCAAAAGAAAAGAAAAAACAAAACAAAACGTCAACAAATATCGGATTCGACATAAGTATTGATATTATACTCTAATAAAGCATCAAAGCGGCGACAAATTACATTCAACACGATAATAATATTATATTATAACAGTGCTCTCGTCAAAACATTAATAATTATTTAAATCTTCATAAATACCTTAATTCATTCACTCAGCCTTATAATAATTAAAATAATAAATTAATATTTTTTTATAATATATATAATATAACTATTTAATTTAAATACGCTTATTTTTTTTTTTTTTATCTCGATATTTTCATATAAAAATATATTTTTTCTTTATAACACGTTAATAAACTTTTCACCCGAAACAAGAAGTGTGGTAAACTACTACTCACATATTATACTTTATATAATAATTGAAACGTAATAATACGAACGTCTAAATACATGAAAAAAAAAAAAAAAACTAAATAAATAAATAAATAAATAAATATTAAAGTAAACTAAAAACGAAAAAAAAAAAAAAAAATCACAATAGTCTTATCATAGTATAACGGTTGACATTTTCTTTAGGATTCTATTCCAAGGTTAGGTTAATAATAATAATAATAATAATAATAATAATAATATATTGATTTAACAAATTAGGTAACTCGAATTAATATTATAAAACAAAAATGCTTGTTTTATTTTTCATTTTTTTTATGTTAGAATACAATACGACAACCCGAAAACACGATATTATTATCTCTACAGTTTTTTTTTTAAAAATACGGTAGTAAAAATTAAGAATTTTCATTCACAAAGTCGACTATAATAAATAATATAATCCCGCGGAGAGGTCGCTAAATAAAATACTCTAAGAGGAAAAAATTGGACGGTTACATAGTGTCGGCCATAATAAAGAAAATCGGAAGAGAGATAAAAACAAAAATGTGTATACGTTTCGGCCGAGACAACGAATAAGAGTTGTTTTTTTTTTGCTAATTTTTTTTATACTTTTACAACAGTTCTCTCTACGAACAACAAACGAAACTTCTATTTTATTTTTTATTTTTTTTCTCGAATATTTAATAACCATCAACATATTGTTTATATTAATTCACGTGTATTGCGGCGGTATGGAATTTTATCGTTTTTTTTTTTTTATTTATGGCCTATAATAAGTTATTAAAATAATAATTAAAAATAAGTACAATTTCCGAAAATCAATAACGTTTTTACGGGCATATTTTTGCTATCACAATATTTAAATACATCACAAAAGAAAGACAAGATAAAAATTACAAACGTTCACAAATCGTCCACTTTGGGCCGTTTTTTTTTTTTTTTTTATATATATATAATTTGTAACACGATAAATAAATAAACAGTATTAAAATTTAAAGATCTAGAAAATATAAATATTTGAGCTGAAAAAGTTATTTTAATATGGTATTATAGGTTTTTTTAATAACGGTGCACGAGAAAATAATAATATTATATAGAAATTTTGACAAAATAAAAGATTTTAGTTAGTAAACAACGAGTAAAACTATGAGACGACAATAAAATTAGACAATATATATATATATTATTCTAAAAGTTTACAACAGTCCTAGGAAATAGTGGCAAACAATATGGGGAAAATTGAAATTGAATTTTATTCGACGTTGCAATTAAAATCAAACTCGAATAATAATTATCATAATGATTCGACGACGATAAAACCGTTTTTTAAAGAAACCGACGGTTTGAAATTAATATATTAATGTAAAATTAAATACGTACTGGTGTTTTTATATTTGACTATTGGCGGTTTCGTTCATGTATTATTATTATTATGTATATTGTTTGCCAACTGATAAATTCTAAAATATTTAATGAGAAATTCTATGTAAATAAAAATAATACATACATATAAATGAATGCTAAACTATAAACATATTATATTATATTTAATGCGTAACACACAACATTGTATTCGATAGACTAGAAATTATCAATTTGAGTGGCTAAAGTCTGTGTATTAGTAGGAGAAGGATTAGGGAACATGTTAATAGGTTGGTCAGCATAAGACATGGTTGGTTCTTTGTTGATGACTCCTTTGTATTCGTCGGTAGACTCGCTGCTGTTGGCCGCTGTCTCTTCGTCGTTTTCTAAAATCTTCAACGCTACCACTAGGTCTTGTAAGATTTCAGTTTCGCGCAGTTCTATCAATTGGTAACGGTGGTTGAATACTGACAAATGAGCGAACACGCAGTTCAAATGTGAATGCAAGTTCAGAAGCACTAGCTCGCGGAAGTGGCTGTGATAGAGATGAGCTAAAACGTGAAACAACAACCTCAAGATCTTTCTGACGACGACCTCGAACCCGACTGGAAATTCATTGGCTGAAAATATAACAAATTAAATAAACACACGTATATAAATATATAATATAATATACGTATAAATATCTTAATAAATAATAACGAATAAAACATACCATATTTAGTTGGAAAAATAGTCTCATCATTTATGGTTTTTTGAACATATGTCATGACGTAGTCTATGTATAGGGGAGCGGCTACTCGAGACTTTTTCCCTTTTTCATCAAACCACAAATAGGTTCTAGATAGAGGGGAAAAAATAAATACATTATATTATATTAAAATAGTATCGATTAATAATGCAAAATTGATTTTTTTCCAACACACGTGTCTTCTCGCAGAGCAATATACGGTTTTTAAAATTATTCAATAACAATTTTGGTTTTAATGGCATAAAAAAAAAAACCAAAATATTTAGATAATTTATAACAAGCGATTGTGTAGTACAAAAAAAATAAAAATAAATACACAAAAAATACCTGTAACTTGGTCCGACCATATCGGGACAACCCGAAATAGTACAGAATTCTGACACAGTCCCATATATCAAGTTGGTGTTGTCAAAAATTGAAATGGCTGAAAGAAAAGAAAATACAACACGAATTAAAAATAAACGACGACACGAATAAGCTACTACTATTACTACTACTACTACTACTACTACTACTTACTATGCGAAGCGAGCCACTCGTTAAAATCTATTCCGTTTGGTATTTCGACTAATATTTTAAGATCAATGTCGGGTAACTTCTTTTCTAATACAGCTTCTTCCAAATACAGTTTGTTGTCGTCGCTACATAATGATTCCTTGTCTTTGGCTTTGCGGCCTTTCCTATAAAAAAAAAAAAAATGTACACCGTATTAAGTGTGTGATTTTGATGAATTTTTATTTATTCAAGATTAATCCACGATTGTTTTCAAAACCTTACATTTTTTACATAAAATTTAATGTAACTAATCAATTAATCTAATTAATGTATTTAATGGTTGCTACGTTGCCACTCGATATTGTTATTTATAATAATTATAATATTAAATTACAGCGATGATTCGTCGATATAATTTATTCTTTTGCTTCACCGAGTTTATAGCAAAAATAATAAATAAAATATTTTGACGATAACATCACCTACATTATTTCTGGTAATAATAATTACATTGCGTCATCACATTTTGTTCAATTGGTTTGATATGAAACCCACATCATGTTCTATGTTCAATTGCTATGCAAAGTAATTCTGATAAATATTGCAACATTTTAATTTTAATTTTTTTAAACATCTATAATATAAACATGCATGATTTTGCATACGTTATTTTTTTATTGAATTTCTTATCGGTCGATTCTCAAAAGTATTGACTTGAAATTTCATTGAAATAATTCTCAAATGTCCAACGTTATGAAAATGCAAGAAAAAAATCATTAATAGAGACAGATTAGTTTGGTTTGATTTGTTTTTTTTTTTTAAACATGTCCATTGAAAAACTCTCATGAGAAATAATTTAATTGTTATTGGGTAACGTTTAGTACATGGCCGTAGTCGGAATTATTGTCATCAACGATAAGCAATGAGTAGAGGTTCGACATATAAACAACATGGTACAAAAAAGTAATGGATTCGATTTTACATCGATAACTTACAATAAGGTAAGCAACATTTAAAATGATAATATATTATTGATGATGATGTATAAATGAGATTATCCAAAGTCTTACTAGTTTTATTTTGAAACGTTGTTGTTGTCGGTAGGTACCCATTACAACAGCGAATAGACAATAATCATTATTCATTAATATTTATTGCAACATAATAAATACTACTAGTAACACAATAAATCAAAAAAGTGATTAACAGCATTAAGACAGGAATATTGCGTATATTTTCACATTTTACAGTGGCAATCAACATCATAAAACCATTTAAATGGCATTAATAGAATATCAGCATAAAATTAGTGGTCGTTTCTATCAATCGCATGCGATTAATGGAAAGACACTGTTCTTTGTACTTTGTAACCAAACTGTTGGAAGTAGATAACTTGAAATTTCCTACGCCCAAGAACTAGACAAACGATTAACTCCCGTGATCTTTGTTGACTTTTAAATTAAAAAAACGCAAAGAGTTTTCCCATAACAATATAGAGTTATCTATGAAATAAGATAAATGTGAGTTTTCTGTTTAGGAAGTAAGACACGACTCAAAAGTAGGCCATTGGCACGAATATACTATTATAGTCGTATAAAATATTTGTATATATCATAATCAAATACGAAATGAATCTGACGAAACGTTCGACAAACAATCCAGGGCGAAGGTTACGGCAATGCCCTATATAATATAATACCTATTAGAGATTTTATCATAAATATTGTAACTCGTGTGTTTGGTGTAATAAAAGAAACTTATATTATTTATTATGATTCTATTAGTCATAAATAACTCATTTCGACATCATGAAACATTTATGAAAACTTTTTGGACAATTTAAATTTTTTTTTTAAAAATACTTCAAACGGTGTGTTCGTAAAATGTGTTGAATGTGAACAACTTTCATAGGAGATAATCAAATTGTTATTATATTATATTATAAACAAGCTGGCATGAGAAATGTAACGGGTTAAATAAATAAAATGAGGTATATTTACAATAATAAATACACTTGAGATTTTAAAATAATGAAAAAAATGTGATTGAAATTTCAACTTGAAACGCATATTATTATAAGATATGATAATTAATTTTGAAAAATGTTGGCGATTTTAATTTAAAAAACACTTTATTAAAAAAAATTCAATGGCACAAAGTCTACTAAGTTCTTAGCGAGAAACTTCTGTTTGTGATTTATACAGTTACAACCTTGAGTTGTATTAAATGTTACAGTTTAGTAAACATAAAATTACTTAATCTTGTAGATTAAACATGAAACTTTGTTTGTATTGAGAAATTCAATATTATTTTCCTCAAAGCGCAGTCTAATATAGGTGTTATAAGATGATACAACAGTAACAAACAGGAAACTACTGTGTTTAGTAAAAAATACTTCAAAAGGTAAAGGTAAAATGCAACATTGAATTGAAATATTGCATCAGTTCATGTTTTTATCAGAATAATGTACTAATATAGGTTTGATATATAAATGAAATGGGCGCGTTGAATAGTTTAACAAAACGATAGACCTCTTCAAATGTAAATAATAAGTGAATATACCTATGGGCACGTTTTGAAATAATAAAACGTAGGCAAATATATTGTGACAAAATAAATTATATATTGAATGTTTCAACAATAATTACTGGATAAAGGAAAATCCTCCTTAACAATGCGGAATGTTGTTTAAAGTGGGGTTTGTTTTCACACGATAATATTTATCAAAAATCATTGGAAGTACACTCTGTAACTGCTGTAGGTGTTGTTCAACATTTTTAAAATCGGATTCCTTTGTGTCGAATATTTAAATATCAGATTTGAGTTTGGTCCAAAGAAATATGCACGATTGTTAAAATCTACCAGAGGAGTGTCGAATCGTTACTGAACCATTGCACTCTGTGTTACAACAGCAGTGACTGGGAAACTTTTGCTCTAAAATCAGTCAGTCCTCATCGTAAACAATGCCGACTAAGGTTTCGACTCTGCGGACTCGTCTCACACAAACTGGAAGAACGAAAACAACAGCGTCGGACAGAATAACCCGGACTTACCCCATGAACCAGTCGACGGTGTCGCGAAGATATTCGGGTAACTTGTCCAGCTTGTCGGTTTGCCTATGCGTCCACCATTCGAGAGTATTGTTCACGGCCGGCCGGGCTAGGGCGGCGAGCGGAAAGACGGACGGACGGACGCGATTCGACCGCGGCGGCGGCGTCAGGTGGCCATGTTTTGCGGAGCGCGCACGTATTATCGTGTTTTCGATCGCGACGTGTATCGTTACGACGACGACGACGACGGCGACGACGACCGTGTTGTTGTTGTTGTTGTTGTTGCGGCGACAAACGACCGAAAACGCATCGCGCGACCACGAAAAACCACTGCACTATCGAGAAATTTCTTTCATTCTCTCCCGCTCGCTTTTTCCTTCAAATAAAATGATAATTATCAATCGTACACTAGTGCTGCTGCTGCTGCTGCTCCGACGTCGTTTATTCGTATACTGTATCGCCGTGTGCGGGCGTGCGGCGGACGAAAAAAAATTTATTATGCTGGAGGGAACGACGAGAGAGAAAAAAATCACACTTATCTCGTCTCGTCGACGACGTGATAAGAGCGCGCGCGCACACGGACGGACGGACGGACGGACGGACGACGTCGTCGTCGTCGTCGTCGTGTTTATTCGCGTCGGCGCGGCGGCGGCGGCGGCGGCGGCGTTATCAGCTTTTTCGTCTCGCTTTTGAAAATCCTCCACCCCTCCACCCGTCGCACAGTTTTCATAAAAACCCGGCCGAAATGAGAAATATTTACGGAAAAGAATTTGATTTTCTTAAATTTTTTTCCAAGTAGAATAATATTACGTAATTCCAGTGGCGTTTCCACCCAGATATTTTTATTTTTTTTCAATGATATTATTAAATGATTAATGATTATCATGTAATTACATAATATCTATATATATAAAAATGGAGACAAAAAATTGGAAATTGAATCGGTAGAGAACGGCTGGGCCGATTTGGCTCGAATTTTTTTTAAATGATAGAGAATGTCGGGGAGCGGGTTTATAGCATAAATTATGGAGAAAATCAACCCTAAGGGGGTTAAAAGGGGTAAAAATGGAAAAAATCCTGAGTCAATGGAGCTTTGTGGTATTAAATTTTGTCAATAGTTTCATTTAATATAGCAGAGGCCCCGTGGGAAAGGATTTTTCGAAATTCGACACCTACCGGAGTTAAAAGGGGTAAAAGGGGTAAAAATGAAAAAAAAAACTGATAAAATAAAAAGTTATACTGCACACGGGCGAAGCCGGGTTATTCAGCTAGTATTATATAATGATAATATTTTCATTTTACTACGATTAGGTATATTATAATAAAGTATTGAGTAGTGACAAAATAATTTTCATTAAATGCTGGACGTAATAATCAGGGCTCGGGACTTTATGCTCTTAAAATCATAACAATATGCGCATACATATGCATAATTAAATATCAAAATATGCGCTTAGATATGTGTTTATTTTGAATTAAAAATGACGTACCAATATAAAAAAAACTCTTTTCCCGTGTAAGATTCCAAAAAATTTCGAAATACCTGGTTCGATAGTTTATTCAGTGGAACATTAGCCGACAACAATGCTTTACAATAGGTCCATATTGAAAGTTGACTTTTTAGATGTATTAGTTTGTGTAATCATTTGTCGAGTCCTTGTCTTGAAAATTTCCCTCCGTTTAATCATTTTTGCATGTTTTACTGTTTTTATATTATGTTGTGTTACACTAGATCACCGTTCAAACTCTACTTTAAGTTCACATACTTTGCAAAATAAAATTCTTCCATCTGCGGAAAATACATCGTCCCCAAATTCCGAGCCCTGGTAATATTAATAATAATACCGACGTAAATGTAATATTATTATATTATACTATAGCTGTCCCCGCACAGCTTTGCCCGTGCACAGTATTGATTAACATTCATATTTCTGAAGATGTCTCTACTAAATAAAAAAACCAAACTATTGACCGAATTTGATACTCAAAGTTCCAGCGGTTCTGGGTAGGCGATTTTTTCCAACTTTACCCTTTTTACCACCTTAGGGGTTGAATTTTTGAGACGTTCTATATAGCTTAAAAACCTTCCCCGAGACTTGGCCAATCCATTGGTGATAAACTGATAACCGTACTAAAATCCACCGAGTACTTTTCGAGTTGTGCGCGTACATACTAAAAAAAAAGAAGAGCTGTCCTTGCAAACGTTCTCTTGCCATTTAAAATTTTGTATTATGAAAAATTACTAACCTATTGTAAGTATGTATATGTGAAAAGTATATGAAACACGTATATTAATATTATATTAAAAAAATTTATAAACAACGTACATATAAATGGGCTGAATTTTTCCTATAACCAATAGCAACCATTTATAAACAAAAATTTCAAAAGTACATCACAAAATCCCCGTTTGAGCACCTCCCCTAATTGGTTTTTCCAAAATTATAAAAATACAATCAAATTATAATAAAAACCTTCTCCTGGCAATTTCGAACAATTCAATAAAAAAATTGAGCCAAATCGGCCCAGCCGTTCTCTGCAATTGATGAATTGTTATACATTTTGGCTCCATTTTTATATAATATCTCTCTTAGTCACGCCACTGACGTTAAAGAAGAATATTTATTTATTTTTTGAATCCCGTTTTAACGTGTATTTATTATTTTTTTTTGTCAAAACGGACAAAAATACTCTCGATTTCCACTCGCAGAAATAGTTTCCTAGCCGCGTAGCGGTTTAATAAATAATCCTGCGAATCGCGAGTTCTTCAAAACGCGCGTATTATACGTTTATGAAGAAGTAATTTTCCAACGAAAACGTTGTCGATTATAATTTATTGTTACGAGGTTTTTTTTTCGCGGGTTTTGTAGAAAAACGTCGTTCTCGTAAGACACCGAGATTAGATGTAATAAACGTTACTCCGATAATCTCACTGAACTTTTCGTTGACCGACGCAGTGCGACGGCCGGCAAGAATCGAGTGTTTAATAATAATAATCTATGTCTGAGGGGGTTTGTTCTCTCCGACTCGCATTCGGACGCGTATTTTTCAGCGTTAAACGCTTAGCTCTACATAATTCTCGTTTTATTTCCCCGGCTCGTTACACGCGCACAGATATTTAACTCGTATAAAACGCTCGTGATCGACCCTAAACAAAGTGCATTTATACACAACGTGAGTATAATAATTTTTCGGGAAAATCACATTTTAATAATAATATTTCGCGTAGAATTACAACGGTATATAAATGTAGCTAAACGAGCGGAATAACGATTGGAATTTAATAATGAAATATAATAAAATACCAAACGTTATTCGACGATTTCGAAATATTCCATTTTTTTTTTTTGGGGACACTTGGCTCGAAATCGGTAACGAAATACCGTTTCTGGGAAACCTCGTCCCGAAAGACTACCGTCGACGAAGCTTTCGGGTCACGCGCACTGCTAAAAATATCTCGAAATAAGCTCCGACCCCGAGCGCAATGACGCTCGTCTTCTCGACTTACCGTCGTCGTCGTCGTCGGTACGCGCGTGGACACGAATAATAATTGTCCGCGCGATTTCAACGACAAACACTGTTTTCGCGCGATAAATATAGATCGCAATATCGTATCGAGCGGACAACGCCAGTGTGTTTCGAAAGGGCTCGAAATCGCCCGTCGAAATATACGTTTCGTTTGAAAAATTCAAATCGGCGAAATCGCGGAACGAGCGCGATATTTCCGCTGTCCTTCGCCCACGTCCGAAACGATAATATTATGTATTTCACCGTTTGCGCGATTGCCAATTGGATTCGACACTGGCCGCCGCCGCCGCCGCCGAGTATAATCCTTAAAGACAAAGCGATTTGTTTATTTTCGGTAGGTAAAAGAACTACGTCGTCGTTCTCGTACGTCATTACTTAAAACGGATAGATCGGTGCCAATTTTCCGACAAAAGCCAACACGGTCGGCCGCTGTGCGAAAAGTGAAAATAATATTGTGTCGGTAAGTTTGAATCAATAGTTTTAAGAAATACATTCGTTCTCGTTATTGTTATAGAAAATATACACTGTCAAAACGCGGCTCGATCGATCGATGCGAGGATAATAATAATTAATTAGGTATTAAAAACGGGAGAAATTTCCTTTTCCTTTTTTTTTTCCTCTCAATATTCGACGTCCGTTTTTATTTTTCCAAACGATAAGAGCCATGTTTTTTTTTATACAAGCTAGTCGCGACAGTCGTGTAAATAATCGAGCGTATATACGCGCGTGTTCGCAGGTACGTACTTTGACGACGTCGACGCATTTTACCGTCAGACATATGTAAACGATTAGAGGATAACAGTTTGGCGTCGACTCGTCCATTATTCGTCGACGACAAAAGAAAACTCTGGCGAGTGTAATAAATTATAGATATTTCAAACGGTTCGCTACGACTATCGGGGGGGCCCCCCCCGCCCCCTCGTTCCGACGCGATGATTTACGGCGGTTTTTCTGAAAAATACACAATATAACAATAATAATTATTATTATTACCCGCAAATAGGCGTGTTGGTATATCGGTTTTTTTATATTTAAATTGTGTTTTAATTTTTTATGAAAATATAGTTTGTCACATTATATTATATTATTCGCCAACACCTCGGGCGATTGATTAATATTACATTTTTCAACGTGAAAAGCGGCGTTAAAGGGGAAACGTGCACGACGTGTTGCCGGTCTCTCGCGATCTGAAAATGCATTTAAATTTTTGTCCGAAAGGTTGTCGGACACTGTTGAAAACTCGAAAATCTCAACCAATTAAATTCAGTAATCGTCACGCCAAGTAGATCGAACGCGAGTGGAAAAAACCAACGCGAAACACAAGTCTGTTCGACTTGTTTCTGTTTTTTTTTTTTTTTTAAATTCATCGTTTCAGTCGGTTTATAATGATAATTATTATTATACGTCGACGAACGGGCTACGTCGTCGTATTTATTTCTCTCCGCTGATTTCACGACATTCGAGTCGAGTTGAGTCGAGTGAGCCGAGTTTACTCATCTCGACGAGCGTGAATAAATATAATTATTTCGTTTAGAAAAACGACTAAAAGGTTGTTAAAAAATCGAAATCAAAGTCGATATTTTATTTCGCGATGATTGTCTATTTACGTAATTCGTCGTTTTTTATGAAAAAATATATTATAAACGTTCGTCATCGTTATATTATAATATGTGAGTAATCGCTAATCTCGGGCGATTAATATTACATTTTTCGATGTGAAAAGCGTTAATGGGGAAACGCGCACGTTTTCGACGCGACGATCGACAGGAAGAGACGACGAACATTCACAAATCGAATAAAACTTAAGCCATCGACTATAGCGCTGTCTCTCGCGATCTGAAAATTGTATTTTTATTTCTTCAAAAGACCTGCAAGTCGAAATCGTCGGTTTTTAAACAACTAAAACGTTAAAATATCGTTTTCATCGACGATATCGCGTTGTCCGTTTGATATTCGTCGTTAAAATCGACACATATAGATCGGCGTAAACGACCTAGGACCGTGGCACGCGCGTACACGTTACGTACATATTTTTAATACAAGTATTTCAGTTTTTAACCTTCGTCGCTCTCGATTCCGCATAGCTCGACGTCGTCGACTGGCTACAACCTTTTTTAAACGTTTTTTTTTTTTTTCTCTCTATCTATTGTTAAAAACACATTCCGCATATTTCGTTTTTTTTTTTTTTTGTTTACCGACGATTTTTCAGCGCGCGCGGTCGAGTCGTTTGTTTTCTAACGATTATTTCGGCCAAAACAGTCTATGACATAATAAAATTAAATATAAATTTAGCAGCGATGACTAGCGAAACAGCGAAACAATACGATGACACGGCCATGCGCAATGAGTAACGCTCATGACGCGTCCAATAAAGCAATAATATTCGTAGAAAAACAAATGTAGAAAAATGCTATATAAATTCAAGTGTAATTAAATACGCGTAGCCGCGTAGGTACTCGAAATCGGCTTGTTTGCCCGTGTAATTAACGTATGTACTCGTAAAAGTATAATAATTACAAAAAATCGTATTGAAATTATCAATATAAGCGCCGACTCGGTAACGAGACGGGACCCCGCGAGTGATATTTTTGAGTTTGCTCGTGGCTTTTCGTTTCGAGCGATTCCGAAGATTATTTATTTCGACGATTTCCGATTCGTCATTGGTTTTCACGCGAACGCGGTGGCGCTGTGACGAATCCGCCCTATAGTGTTTAGCGATAAAATTCTAAGCCTAAAACGAACTGCGAAAATCGAAACTCGTTGTCGTCCGTTTTCGCCGCCATTATAGAGTTACACCAGGTTCACGTATCGGTTCACCCGCAATAGATTCGTTACCGAAACGGCTTGTCGGTGTGTTTTCTTGGTGTTTCGACGAGAAACGAAAAATATACGCGAAAGTTTTTACGTTCGAATCGTGTTTTTCGGACAACATTTCTCATCCCTTGTACGTATGTCGACGTAATCTGGCCCGGCAAGTTCGACTTTGAAGTTTTCAAAAACAAATCGACTCGAACAAGCGTAGTATTGTCAAATTCGTGTTCGTCTCTATGACTACACGTCGTATATTTTGTGGAGCAAACTCGTAGAAATATAATTATGTTGAAACCGCGGTGTACACACACACACACACGCGCACACAGAGCGATACGATTTAAAACGTTTTATTCCTCGTTCGATATTGTCGAGTATAGATTGGAAACGTTGATATGGAAGTTGAAAAAAAAAAAAACGACGGCGTTCTGTATCCGTTACACAACACAGCGTTTATATTTTACATAATATCGTTACATAACAATGAAAACTACGATAACCAGAGAGATATAAAGTATGTAAGTGCCGAGAGGAGTCCAGGTCGAATCCGAAAAAGTGAAAAGTGAAAAACTACATGCGATTTTGCCTTTCGATTGTTTTTCTCCGCTCTTTTTTTTTTCTTTCCGATTTTGGCAACAGCTCGACAGTGTTAGATTTCACGTCGACGACGAGCGCGTATAAAATATGCTACACAATAATAATATATCGAAACTACTACTGCGCGTTATAATAATACGATGTTTACACTGTATTTATGACGAAATTAGACGGAGCTTTGGCAAAACACACGCGCCGCCGACCGAAATGTTATTTTACTCGCGACGATAAAAAAATATTATAATACACACGCGTTGTTTACACAGCGACGGACTTTGGTGATAAACGCGTCGGACAGAATCAGAGCTTACCAGGACCAGGCACGTAAAAACAGGGGGGTGTTTTGGATGGCCCTTCCCCCCCCGGAAATGTTTGGTTTTTCGCATAGTTATTTTCTTAATAATAATTGTTATATTACACTTCGATAGACGGGTATTATAATACTACGAGATTGTGTTTGTGGAACACCGGGCGAAAGCGAAATTAAATGTACTGACAAATTTGTATATTTTAAAACAACTAAAACAGCATATTTTATAAATAAAATCATATTATACTTATATTGTGTAATGACGTGAGTGCAAAAGAATTCTAAAATGTACGTGGACATACCTAAACTATAGATTTAGTTCTGTGATTTTAGAAAAAAAGTATTGTAAGTAAGCCGATTTTCATAATAAAGTTCTGATTTTCAAAAAAAAACACACCAGCAAAACATTTTCCCGCGCACGTCCTTGGCGAGAACTCGTCGGATATTCGACATTATAATCTATATATATAAAAATGGAGACAAAAAATTGGAAATTGAATCAGTTGAGAACGGCTGGGCCGATTTGGCTCAAATTTTTTTTAAATGATAGAGAATGTCGGGGAGCGGGTTTATAGCATAAATTATGGAGAAAATTAACCCTAAGGGGGTTAAAAGGGGTAAAAATGGAAAAAATCCTGAGTCAATGGAGCTTTGTGGTATTAAATTTTGTCAATAGTTTCATTTAATATAGCAGAGGCCCCATGGGAAAGGATTTTTCGAAATTCGACCCCTAAGGGGGTTAAAAGGGGTAAAAAGGGTGAAACTAGAAAAATTCGGCTGGCTGGAACTGCTGGAGCTTTGAGTATGAAATTTGGGCAGCAGTTTCGTTTTATATAGTGGAGACCCCATTGGAAAGGATTTTTCGAAATTCGACACCTACCGGAGTTAAAAGGGGTAAAAGGGGTAAAAATGAAAAAAAAACTGATAAAATAAAAAGTTATACTGCACACGGGCGAAGCCGGGTTATTCAGCTAGTAATATTTATAATAATGTATTTTCATAAATCGTTTTTTAACCAAACGAGACGCGCGATGGAAGCGAATAATATTACGCAACAGGTCGTAAAGTCCGAAATAAAATATATATTGTCGTCGGGGTCCAACGTCGTCGTAATAGTAATAACTAATAATAATACGAGTAAATGTGAATTTTGTCATGAACAATAATGAACTTTTTTCCGTCCTTTTATCGTCCCGTTTTGTTTGTACGACGACGACGACGGACGGACGGACGCCAACAGTGGAATATAAATAATAATTTACGACTCGTAAAAAATTAACGCGATTATAATAGGTCAATGCGGTTAATGGTAGTGAATCGGTGGTTTAGTCGGGTTTTTTTTTTTTTTTCACATGTGAATCCGATTCGATTCCGCGAGTATAAAAGTCACAAACCAGGCGTGCCCAAACTGTTTTTCAACTCCCGGGCCACGTTCGACATATTCATACTGCGTATACGTACGTATACTTGGCGGTTGTTTTTCCGTTCGTTTCGATAAAATGAAAAAATTGCAAGATATTTTGTAATCCTCAAAAGCTTAGTAAAATACAATTTTTTAATAATCCAACCGCTTTACAATGCTATACAATCGCTTTACCACCGATCATTATCCGACAAAAAAAAATACTGGTCAAGCATCTCGCTGCTATAACATTCATTGTAGATCAAGAACAAGATATCTATGTGATAAATGTCAAATTGCTTTATGTCCTGAATGCATGATGACATATCATACTAAATAGTCTGATTAAATTAAATTTGTTAAATACTTTTTGTTATATTTTATATTATAGATAACTATAGTTAATTTTATCCAAAATACTGATGAAGTTTATTTTGTTTTTTATTTTATTATTATTAAATGTTTTACTGTGCACAAATTGTGCTTTATTCAAGTGATCAGAAATCTTATTTACCAAGTTATGAAAACTACCTAGTCTTTATTTGTTTTTACTTATTTTATAACATGGAAGTAAAATGTTAATTATTTATGTAAGACTCTATTATTTGTATGTTATTGAATTAATTTTTTGATATTTTATGTTTTAATGTTCTTATACAAGTTGTTGTTTTTAATTATTTTTTTTAATATATAATAAAGTATGTTTGTTAAAAAAATTGCATAATATTGCAAAATATTGCACGGTGGTATCATATGATACCATATACTATAACTTAATTCCAAGTAACTCAAAATAAAAAAAAATTTATTTTTTATTTTTCCTTGTGTCAATAGGTAATGAGAAATATGATTCTCAATTTTAATACCTTATTTTTAAGAAAAAAAAAAACTCGTGCATGAAGAGGTTAAGAAGTCTGCGTCTTATTATATTTTCACGAGAGTAGGGCCGTCCGTCGAATTGAAAACTAAAGACAAAATAACAGTGTGAAGTCGTGCTTTATATTCGATATTATATACAATTTTCATCGCTCTATCTTTGTGAGTCGTGCGCGCTTTTAAACTTTATAATCAAAAACTAATCAATTTTTTCCGCATTCAACGAAACATTAGGACTGTTGTTATTTATGTAATTCCTTCAAAACTCGCGGGCCGGTCGGAACACCGATATTTATATACCGATCGAATTTACATTTCGAGCCGCGTGTGCGTAACACGTAGTCATTGCGGTCCGAGACTTAATTTTTATACATACTTTAAGTCTAAAATGGAAAAATATGTTTTTATGTCACGCGCGCACGTCATAGCCTCGTAACCGCAAATCGTAAAACTTAATCGAGTACATGAAAACACGCGTATTTATATAATAGTAATATTAAACCCGCGCCGCCCGTACGAGTAACGACGACAGTTGCAGGAATTGTGTGGGACGCGAGCAAATCGTTTGGTAATTATTATAGCCACTTATCGTGAGAAATAGGTAGTTAATAATATATAACTAATTATTACAACTGTGAGCGATTACTGCGGTTTACACTACCGTAATTAAACGGCGCGGTCGTAAAAATAAAAAAAATAAATGACAAAATTCGATTTACTCGAACGCAAACGAACTCTAAAACGCGACAATACGACGACGACGAGTTAATTTATCAGACAATTTAAAAAAACCTATTAGAAATATCGATTTAAGTATTTTTCCGCCAAGTCGCGCGTTTTCTCTTTTGGTCGTAAGTCGATCAGTTTCGTTTTGATGATTGAGATTTGACAAAAAAAAAGGTCCTGCTGTTGCAGCTCGTCAGACTTTACGAGTGCCGTCGATGACGTAAGCGTTCGTCGCCGACAACACAAACACCGTTTTGAAATTAATATTTTACCGTCGAACTGCCGCGAGTGCGCGACGATAATAATAATAAGCGACACACACGCACGAGTGTGTGTCGTACAACGCCGCCGCCGCCGCCGCCGCCGCACGTATTGTACGCGCGACGAGTGGCAATCGCGAAAAACTCGACGACCACGTCCGTTTCGGATCGAAAACGTCCGGCGATCGGCTTAGATCGTACCCGACGAATTTTAAACGACGCGCGTCCGTCTGTTTTTACGTCTTAAAAAGTATTCGAAAAAACACCGCACGACACGACGACGCACAACTACGGATATGACGTCTATCAGTTGTCTATTATTTATATATAGATAAATATTAGAAGCTATTTATTTTTTATTTTTTTTCTTTTTGTATGTACGCGCATATCTCGAAAAGTACTCGGTCGATTTTAGTACGGTTTTCACCAATGGATTGGCCAAGTCTCGGAGAAGGTTTTGAGCTGTAGCGCGTCTCGAAATTCAATCCCCGTTTTTTTCATCGTCATTTTCATCAAACGCGTTTCGATAACGGCAACGCTATCTGTCGACCGTTCGCGATGATTTTTCATCGCGCTCCGTTTGAAACGCTCGAAACAGAGTGAAAAGCTTTCAAAAGCTCCGCGAGCCCAGTACGAAAATAACGAGAGCTTTTTTTCCTCGTCCGAAAGCGTCGAATAACTCTTCTTTTCCAACTAGTGCCGGTATTTAAAAGAATAAGAAAAATGCAAATCGTTTTGTAGTCGTAGTTCAAATAATCGAAAAACTAGAAGAAATGACATTGGGAAAAAATAAACATTTTATATTCGATCTGGTCGTTTCGGCGGTAGATGGTAAAAAAATCTCGAATTTCGCGCGACAAAATCGGAATTTATACGAATAACTTTAGATAGATAAATACGTTTGGAATAATTAGTAAAAGTAGCGCGCGAGCGAAACGTTTTGTTTTCGTTCGAGAAAACTATCGCGCATGTCATATTATGATTGAGTTTAGGTACTCCGTTCGAATAGATTATAATATTAAAATGAAATTTCCATCCATCGATAAATCCTTTCGACAAGTAAGGTAAGTATAGTGTAAGTAAGTAATATCATTTCGAATCGTAACGATTCTAAAGGTCATACGAAAAACAATCGTAATGAATTACTATAGATATTATACTTGATATTTTAAGGAAAACGTTTCGAATTGGAAAAAGTATAAAATAACGGAAATCTCAGGAGAAAAATCTGCTTTTAAAATGTAAATCGTAGAAGCTCGATAATAATTATCATTGTTTTTTTTTTTTAAATCGTCTACTGATTTTTGTTCGGTCGAATCGGTGAAATTTCGTTTAGAGAAAATTCCCCGGCCCTCGAAAACAAAAAAATTTTTTACGCATATTTCTCACAATATTATGTATAATATGGACGTTTCTGTTCATTTAAGAAAAATAAAAAATATAAAAAATGGAGACAAAAAATTGGAAATTGAATCAGTAGAGAACGGCTGGGCCGATTTGGCTCAAATTTTTTTTAAATGATAGAGAATGTCGGGGAGCGGGTTTATAGCATAAATTATGGAGAAAATTAACCCTAAGGGGGTTAAAAGGGGTAAAAAGGGTGAAACTAGAAAAATTCGGCTGGCTGGAACTGCTGGAGCTTTGAGTATGAAATTTGGGCAGCAGTTTCGTTTTATATAGTGGAGACCCTATTGGAAAGGATTTTTCGAAATTCGACACCTACCGGAGTTAAAAGGGGTAAAAATGAAAAAAAAACTGATAAAATAAAAAGTTATACTGCACACGGGCAAAGCCGGGTTATTCAGCTAGTAAAAAATAATAAATAATTAAAATTAAGATTGAGTCTATTTTATCAAAAAAAAAATAAAAATAAAGGCCATCGAGCAGTTTTCAAAACACCAGATATATTAAATGGAAAAAAAGAAGACCCCTGAATGGTTTACCCGAAGATTTGAATTTAAATTACCTCGCACACGCATTTTAAAAACTGTCCAATGACATCGGTTGACGTACAATGTACAAAAATCTACTCACTTTCAATCGACGTCCGTTCAAGTTCGAAAATATCAAAAAATCTTCCAATATTATTCAATGCAATTTGACAGTGCATATGACTATTTTTTTTTTTTTTTTGCATATTTTTGTGTACATTTTTTATGATATTCCAATGCATTTTTCCACGTATATTTTCATAGTTTTCCGTGCAACAAGTTCCGGGCCGTAATTATTGTTAGGGCCCGGAACTCGATGACCTAAAAAATCTTTGAAAAAAATGCACGAAACAAAAATGTTAAAATGACTTGTAAAAAAATGACCGAAAAGTGAAAAAACGAATAAAAGAAATTACATTTTTCACACGATAAATATTATTTTTTTATTACCTACTTAATTTAAATTCTATTTTATTTACATACATTTAAATTACACGGACAATTAAAGTTTGTTTAATATTTTTTCAAATAAAAAAGAAGACCGGCGGCGATTGTCCGATAACAAAGTTTTGTTAAAAAAACTTCTTTTCGACTTTCACAGATGTGATTGGGGCGCGTGTTTGACACACTACGTTCCATAAATACACGAGTGTTACGTATTTTCAACAAGAAAAATGCAAATATGTTTTATGTAAAAAGTACGAAAATGAAAAAAAAATGCACCGAAAAAGACCGTAAAGTTCCGAAAACTTGCCGAAAAACGCAAAATAAAAATTGTGCCGTCGAAATCTATATCTCACGAATCGAATTTCCGCGAAGACGAGCCTCGAACGTGTAAGCGTTATGGAAAAAAAGATGCAAATGCATCGAGTTCCGGGGGCCGTAATTATTATTATTATTCGGCGGTTCCTCTGCGTATTGCGCCGTTTACGATCGAAATCATACCTGTTCGACGACGCAACGTCGGCCGCCGCCGCCGCCGCCGACGACGACGACGTTGTTGTTCATCGTACCCTGGTACTCGGTGGCGCTTAGGCAGACGATTCGGCTCTGCCGTCCGTTGTCCGATTGTCCTTTCGGCGTGTCACAAAGAGTGCCGACGACGACGACGACGCCGCCGTGTTCGTAACGAGATCACGGACGGTAATTTTTTTTTAATGTGGAGCGCCCCGACATCGTCGTCGTCGTCGTCGGTAAGAGAAAAAGGAGAGACCGAATATTCCTCGAGGAGCAGGACGTAGGCAATTCCGTTTACGCGTCACGTCGTGTGTTCGCATGACATTACAGACCGGGGGCGGCCACTTTGCCGCAGCAAATTTATATTTAAAAAGCTAATTCCAGGGCGACGACGTTTATAAAACGAAGACACGCGCGCAGTTTTCATTTCAAGTCAAACGCGCAGAAAAAATACAAAATCAAATCATCGAAAATCATAGAAAAACTGGTAATTTGTCCGCGGTATTCTCAAGTATGCTTCAGCATACCTATTTTATCGAAATTTAAAACTTTTTACTAAAACATTTTTGTTTTTTTTTGAAAATTGTACTATATGAAAAAGGTGAAAACACGAAAAAAACACATAAAATCGTATTGAAAGCGACGACAATCGACAAAATCGAAAAGAGGTAAAAAAAAAAAGGTCGCGAAAAGTCGCACGTGAAATCCGCAGGTATTATAATTTGTACTCGTTTGAAACGAGGTTTTATAAAACCTACTTGATAGAAAAAAAAGTCGCAACCACATCCTAAGTATAGTATGAAAAAACGAGCGTGGGGAGAAGGATAATTTTTTTCGGGCCCCTCTTGCCCCTTTCTAGTCTTTGAAAACTAAGTGTGCGCGGAAATAAAATGTAAAGCCGCGTCAAGACCAAGAAACATGTGTCGCCGACAATGTCGGTGACAAAAATTAGAAATGTTTCTGAAATTTGTGACAAAAATGGTGTCAGCGACAATGTCTCCGACAAATTTTTGTTTTCCATTCGACTCGGGAAAAACGCGACATTGTTTGTCTGACAATGTATTGACACGTCCAGATCGGTAAAATTTTGTCGATAAACATTTATAAATACACGTCATATTTGGTTATCCGTTCAGTTCACCTCGCCCGTCTGTATGTATCGCATATTTTAACCTGTAAATTTCTTTTGAAACAGATATTTAATTTTTTTTTCTTCAATCAAATAACGGAATGGTCGAAAGAAAGTGTTTGTCATCTGATTGATTTACGTATATCATGAAAAACAAATATTATGGGACTAAACTCAACCCGGGTACAGAAATAAATTTAAAAAAAAATGATGCGTGGTGTGAAATTTCAAAAATTCTTAATATTGAAAAATTAAAAGTCGACAAAAAAAAATGAAAAACTTGATCGGTCAATTTTATCGGGAATGTAAAACTAATTCACATGACGTGTTAATTCACAAATGTTTAGCAAATATGTTACTTTGGTGTGGACGCGCCCGTTTTTAAATTCTGTTGGTGACATTGTTAGAAACAAATGTTTCTTGGTCTGGACGCGATTCTCCTTGCCGGGAAAACGAAACCAAACCGACGGCGGCGGCGGCGCGATTGAATTTCGAGTTGCCTATCCGTCGTCTACGAGGATTTTTCCTCACTCGTTTTATTCTATTGTCGGTCGATATAATATTTTCATCGCGAACGCGATCGGTTGCCGGCCTACATCCGATTCGGGCGTAACTTAATAAACAATAATAATCCAGTAAATAACGCACGCCAACAATATGATTATTAAATTATTAATTAACGCAAACTATTAAATATTTATTTAAACGATAATAAAATAAAAACAAAGGGTATTGCCTCGAGTATTATAATAATTAGCGTGGAAAAAAGTCGCGACCGGTTTCGATTAAAAATCATCGTCGGGTGTAAAGAGTCTAATACTAGGGCCCGGAAGTTGTAGGAGCTAAAAAAAAGGTAAAATATGCACGGAAAAAATTGCCAAATATGCATTGAAAATGTAATAAATATGGAAAAAAATTAAAACTGGTTGGCATTTTGACATCTTATTGGGCTGAAAATAAAATTCAAAATATCTTTTCGGTATTTTTATATTATATGACAATAAAAATACCTTGGTTGATAATTTTGAATTTTATATTCAATATTAGTTGAAATACAACAGGTTGAGAAAAAAAAAATCCATTTTTTTGGGAAAATATGAAATATTAATATGCATAATATGCGTATAAAATCAATGAAATATGCACCTTTTTTTTTTAGCTAAAATTGGCAAAATATGCAATTCCGATTTTCAATTATTTTATTAACTCGCAATTGTATGCTTCAAATTTCTAGCTAGTTCTGCTATAAATTGAGATCATACAGACAGGGCCGGATTATGGTTATAATTTAAGGGGGGCTATTACTTTTATTGAGGCCTTTTCACCTAAAACAATTTCCTTTTTTTAACGAGTTGCAAGAAGCGACGACCACTATACCTATAATTGGGTCTTGTGTGTCGGTAATGAAGTATTCAAGTCCATAGTCCATTTTCATATGACATAAATTTAAAATTTATAAGTTATAATAATGTTTTGAAAAAAATGAGTTGACACACTGTGGCCCCTTTCAACTTGCGGCCCGGGGCTATAGCCCCCCCCCTATCCCCCCTTGATCCAGCCCTGCATACAGAACACTATGCAATTCCTACGACTTCCGAGCCCTATACGATCTCTTTTACTAAATGTTTTGTCTCTCTGTGTGAAATTCATTTTCAATAATTGTATTCGCAACAAATTTTTTATTTCACGTTCAGTGCGTTCTTTACGCCCGACGATGATTTTTAATCATATTCGATTGCTTTCCGATGCCCAAAAATCCTAAAAATAGGAAACTCTCGCTTAAATTGTATACTCGAAACGAAAATTCGACGTTCAAATGTCAAAGTTTCACTCGTTTTCTCGAAAACACGACCTCCGCTATGATAATAATTATTGTCCGCGCTTTCACATTAAACACACGAGTTTTCGCGCCGAATATTTCGTTATTTTTCACAGTTTTCACGAACAACCGGCAGGTAAAAACCAACGCGTATTATATATAAAAATGAATCGCAAAATGTGTTGTAAGCGCATAACTCAACAACCCCTGAACCGATTTCGCTAATTCTTTTTTTATAATATTCCTTGAAGTACGAGGATGGTTTTTACGGAGATAATTATTAAGAAAATTAACCCTGAGGGGGTTAAAAGGGGTAAAAATGTAAAAAATCCCGAGTCACTGGAGCTTTGTGGTATTAAATTTTGTCAATAGCCCCTAAAGAAAGAATTTTTCGAAATTCGACCCCTAAGGGAGTTAAAAGGGGTAAAAAAGGTGAAACTAGAACAATTCGCTTGGCCGGAACTGCTGGAGCTTTGAGACCATGAAATTTGGTCAACAGTTTCGTTTTATATAGTGGAGACCCCATGGGAAAGGATTTTAACCGGAGTTAAAAGGGGTAAAAGGGGTAAAAATGAAAAAAACTGATAAAATAAAAATGTTATACTGCACACGGGCGAAGCCGGGTTATTCAGCTAGTAAATTATAAATATATTTTTATTCTCTCAATATATACGCGTGGTTTCTTATTGTATGACGTGTAGACGGCGGCGGCGCGGCGGATGTGAACGAATTGGCTACGGCTGGTGCGAAAAAGAAGGGAAGAGAAAAAAAATAAAATATTCCATTCCCACACATAAAACATAATTATTACACGTCGAAAACGCGTGTTGCCTGACACGGTGTAAGTAGCGTTTTCGGTTGTAAAACCTTATAACGACGCGGGACCGACCGGCACTACGGACTCGGTCGATTAAACATAGTCCGGGTACGGGTTTCGTTGGCCACGTCGACCATCACAGCGTCGGCCGAGGTGTCCTTGGAGAGCCCATTGGTGCAGACGAAAAGCCGAGTACCTGCCCGCCCGTGGTAGTTTCCCGACGCCCACGGATTCATCTATGTCCGACGAGAGAATATCATTCGATTTAGGGCCGTGCGAACCGCGCACGTAGGTTTTTTCCCTCGAGTCCGAATCGATCGGATATTTCCGAGAGCGCGTCGTTGTTCATTTTTATATAATACGAAATTTGTTTTTGCATAATATATAATATATTCTTTATTTATAAATAGTTTTGAAAAATTATATTATTTAATAATACTCTGTCGTTATTAACGAGTATATTATATAATAAACCACTAAACCATACACAGTAGGGCAGAGGACTTGTAGCTCTAAAAAAGCTCTAAATATGCAAGCACTTATGCACTAAAAAACCCCATAATATGCACTTAAAATATGCACTTAAAATTTTTCAGCAGAACTGACTGAGACTAAATACTAAAATATTGATTCTTGTCGTGTCTAGAAACGTTTTATAAATAAATCCTAATCGAATAAAAGCCCGCATGGTGCGTACACGTCTGTAGTGGTGATGTCGTAGGTATAGTTTACGTTAGATAGTTATCGCTTCTAGAAAAAATTTGTGCCCGAGCACAGTAAAAAACCATATTATACGACAAAAATTAAAAATAAATACATTTTGACTGTATTGTTTGAAATAAAAATGTCACTGTGGAAAAAATCGATTTAGGTTAAATATGTCTCAAAAAGTATAAAATAGCGTATAAAAGTGTAAAATATGCCCTAAAAACCAAAAAAACGCAAAATATGCATTTATAAGCACAATAAAATTTCAAAACTAGCTTTGTGTAAGCATGAAACGTATTCGTTTCGCACTCTGCTATTTTTGTGACTGTGCAAAAAAAAATATGCAAATGCTACAAGTCCTCTGCCCTAGTTATGTGTATAGTTTCACGTATTTTGTTATACGCAGGCGCGTCGTCGTGTAATACGTTCCGAGTAAAACAAAGTTTTCACTCGGCATAAATTACGCTACACATATACCGCGGTATATCCCGCGTTCGACTCGACACCGCTCGGAAACCCAAAAAGAATCTTTATTAAAAAAAACTTGAAACGGTACTTTTAAAGGAATAGTCTGAAAAAATAAAAAAATAAATACGTATTGTAACGCGGCCAAATCGGTATTATTAGGAGAGGTGCCGGCACGCCTGTATAATATACTTGAAAAACGAAAATAAAATATAATATGTCAAAAAGAATAATACAATAATAATATAATAATATACTAGACCAGGGGTGGCCAACCTGCGGCACATTTGACGTTATTGAATGGCACATATTATAGCGTCAGATAAAATATCACATAGTTTTTAAATATTTTAAAACGACACAGAATCTCCAAAATTATAATCCTAACGTGCAATTGGAAATTATTGAACATCAGAGTTCAACAGTGTTAAAATGTAAATATAAAGAGTTGTCTGATATAATAGAATTTTGGAAATGCGTACCCAAGGAAGATTTTCCAGAACTACATAATTTAGCGTTGAAATTGGTTTGTAGATTTGGCTCAACATATATACTCGTATATGTGAAAAAAGTTTTTCTCAGATGACTTTTGTCAAAAATAAGTACCGTACCACATTAACATTTGTAACTCATTTAAAAAAATTTAATGCTCATATCTTCAACTAAACTTCAACCAAATTACGAAGAGATAATGGATATCAAACAAATTCAACGTTCTCATTAAAATATCACTTTCTATAAAGAAATAAAATGTATTATTGTATTATTGGAACGTTAATGGTAAATATTAATTTCTTATGGCACATCCTTAATTTTTTATTTTTTATTTGGCACAGCATAGAAAAAGGTTGGCCGCCCCTGTACTAGACGTACCCCTAAACTCGCCTAAATAATTTCGTCCACAGAGTTTCGGGAGATTTCTCGTTTTTAAGCGTTTAAGTTATCAAAATTAATTAGAAATAATCGAACGAGAGTTTTGGCGAGCGTCGAAAAGTTCGAGACGGATATCATAATATTATAATAAATCATCGCGTTCGAAAATATTAATCTTTGACGAAACTTTGGTTTTCCACACACACAACACGATCACAGTGTAAATACACGAGTATATACATTGTTTTCGCGGAAAAGTCGTCGGAGGTTTTCGAAATATTTTCCCTTATAATTAGCGAAGAATGAATAATAATTTGGCATATTGTAATATTTTAAAACCGTTGGTTTTCACAGAGCACTACGTATATAATTAGTTTCGATTATTTGATTAAACAAAATTATTTCACCGACGCGATTTATATTATACCTTCGTTG
This sequence comes from Drepanosiphum platanoidis, assembly GCA_948098885.1. Lineage (NCBI taxonomy): Eukaryota > Metazoa > Arthropoda > Insecta > Hemiptera > Aphididae > Drepanosiphum > Drepanosiphum platanoidis. The sequence goes on along the minus strand of OX402542.1, from coordinate 8,185,382 downwards.
AGCGCTTACAAAAAAAAAAAAAACAACAAAAAACAAGCTTTACGTTTTTTATTTTTTCGTTTTCAAACGAACGAACGACGAACCCAGTATTTTTATTCGACCAAACGACGAAAAGAAAAAGCAATGAATTATTGTGTTTCGAGGCGTTTCAAAAACGAGGCTTTTGAATACTATAATAATTATAATTACTCACGAAAACGTGTCCGATTCGACGAGAATCGAAATCGAACGTGTATACGAACGTCGTGTGTTTCAGTGAAAATTCCGTTATGAAATCGCAAAACTAGTTGATGTGTGTAGTAACGTTTATCGATCAAAGTATTGTGACGTACCCGATTTGGATTGAATAATTAAAAACTTTGAATACTTTTTTCGTCAGATTAAAATCACTATTATAATATACTTGTAATTTACTTGAAAATTGTATTGGTTGTATTGGTATTTTTGAAACAGACTAGTACCAGTAAACACCCGGTAATCGTAAAGCTAGTAGGGCTCGTCGTTTTTATTTAATTGTTCATCGAGGGCCACATTATATATTATGATTAGGGAACGGATTTAAATGCTCTAAAAAACAAGAAAAATGCCTTAAAAAAATGCTCTAACATCAAAAAATGCACTAAAAAAATACCCTTAAAAACTTTAAAAATGGGTTTATATTCGATAAAAACAAAATTTTTAATTTAAAACTTATAAAAAAACACATTGTTATAAAAAATCTTAATCTAAATCTCTCTAAATTACAATTTAGATAAATAGTTTATCGTATCTTATCTTTGGGTAATAATCTGTTGTAACTTGTATGTATATATTTTATGTCTACACGTGTCAACAATAATTTCGTAATTTCGTAACATAATACATATTTGGGTATTTTAATTTTTTTCTAGAACGAATGTGGAAAAAATGTTGAAAAAATGACTTAAAAACCACAAAATGCACTAAAAATGTCAAAAAATGCTCTAAAAGTGCACCAAAGTCTTAAAAATGCAATTTGCATTCAAATCCGTTCCCTAATTATGATATAATACTAATATTTATCCAATTTATCGCTAACCTGGATACAAATTCGATTCAGTTCTACTGAATAAAATAATACTATTTTTATTTTGCATATTTTTGCATATTATTTAGTGGTTTTCTATTTTAAATGAGTAATTTTGGATTTTAAGAATATAAATGCATAATATTTCAAGACAATTTAACGTAAAATATTAATAATGTTCCTTATTGGGTATTTTTATATCGTGCTTGTCTGGAATATTTATTAATTATTATTAGCCTATTATATTTGATTGTTTTACGCGGAAATGTGAGTGGTATAAAAAAAATAGAAATTTTACTGGAAAAAATTAAATCGGATAAAAAAAATGGTTGTAAATTGTTTTTAAATCAATGCGATTTCTGTGCCTGTGCACAGTTATTATATTAGTTGATTTTTCGACCGGATAATGATAAAAAAACAATCGACGATTGGATTAGATTTTATTTATAAAGAAAAAAGAAATTAAATAATACATAATATGTTGAAAATGAAATGATTAAAGAAAAATAAAACACGAAAATTAACCACACTCGTGTGCGGGCCGTTAAAAAATTGCTTCGCGGGTTATAGGTAATCGACATCGCCGCGACCGTTTGTCGTCCGCGTCAACCGTTTTGATTTTCGTAGTCGTTATCTCAATCATCTCAAAATTACCATATTGTCATTGACGGAAGAGACATTTTTTCGAGCCTCGCCACCGAATCTACGCGATGTTTAAATTTACACGCGCGCGCGCGCGTTTAAGACCGTTCGAGTGCTACCGTTTGTTGTCCGGGCGAAACGTCGCGGTCAGCTGTATTTTACAAAACGTCGACAATTTTTTTATTTGTGACACCCGATCGTTATTACGTCTCGTCGTCGCACGTTGTCGACGGGCAATAGCGAGAACCGCCGCCGCCGGCGATTTTTCCATTATGCACGCGTCTTCGCGGCAATGCACTCTGCTGCATTGCGCACGGCGAAAACGACACGTTCTGCGGCGGCGGCGACAATATTGCAGTTACGCTCTCTCGTCAGTGACATAATGTTCGCATAACATTAGTCGACGAAAACGAATGGAATTTTATTTCGAAAAATTGTCTCGGCGCGACGACGACGGTGTCGAATGGCTATTTCGAAGTTACCGGATACTTTTTTAAACGCGTTATTGTACGATTCTGCAAAAATAATCGAAAAAACGTGCGTGACGTATAACGTATTTATAACAAGTACCTACACTTATCACTGCAGTGTTTGTTCGTGTTTTAACTAATGTAGTATTAAGCAATTTATATAAACTTATAAAGAACACCTTGTAATATTAGACGACAGAATTAGTTAGGAATACTAGACACTAACCAAATGTTCTATGGGAACCAAAATGTGCTGACACTAATAATATAATGACACTATTGGTTTTCCGCTTTAATTGTAATAGGACATCCTGTTGCCTAATACATGTAAAATGTTATGTTTATAATACGCATCAATTTTGTCTAGTCTCGTATAAACATTTTACCGTATAAGTTTATATATAAGTCTAACCTAACCTTCCATGTTCCTAAATTCCATTCACGTTCTTGTCCCACATTTGAAATCCCTTTTCATCGTACATCTTACGGCACGTATAATCCTATTGATAGAATAGCCAAAGAGTGCAATAATTTAAAATTTGATCCGTTTATTAGGAATAATTTATATTCTTTAAAACACTGTTTTTAGCTGCTTGTCATATCATTAATTTTATCTATATTATCTTGTAATTGTATTTATGTACTTAATTCTTATTCTATTGTATACTTGTATCTTATTCTACCTATGTTAGTATTATATATTCTTTGTCACTGTACTTGAGCCCAATTGGGCGTTTACACAAATAAATAAATAAATAAGGAATGAAAACAATTAAATAAAGGGGACACTTCTCCGGTGGTCGCGAGACTCGACTGCTGTAGGAAGATTTTGGATAATTTTAAAGTATATTAATTTTGTGTGTTTGTATCTATATACCAGCGTTTCCCAAAGTATGTTCCGCGGAACCCTAGGGTTGCGCCGGACTATCTCAAGGTTTCCGTCAGATGTATGTGATGTCGAGAAAATTATTTTATATTATATTTGGTTTATTTATATAAAAAATATTATATTATTTAAAAAAAGTTCACCTAAAATCTAAATAATAGTTATTATAATAGTATAATATCGTTATTAAAAATATAACAAATGTTTGTTATTTAAATAAATAAAATTTTCATTGAAAATTGTTTTTTAACTAATTGTAATAAACAACAATCATTAACAATATCATTGAAATATTTTTTGTAGTACTGTTTTTTTTTTAGAAAAAAATGGGGTCCAGTTGGAAGTAAAGACATTAGGGTTCCGCAAAACACAAACTATTTCCTAAGGGTTCCGTGATCCTAAAAGTTTGGGAACCGCTGGTCTATACGATCGATTTGATCGGCGTATACGACACTAATAACTATACAATTTGTCGGGATTTTCGGTCGGTAAAGCGAGAGACTCGCCGGTCGCTGTTTATCTTTACTATATACTCTAGTCGAAAAATTTGACGTCGAAAAACGTAAACAACGCGATATTTTCAAATTTCCAGATGGTTTCTAATTATTTGTATTTTTGTTTTCCCGGTTTCGTGTCGATCGACGGCATTGACGTCGAGTCGTGTCGTCCTAACCTATGAGATTTTCATGTGCGCCGAGCCGATTTACATAATATACTGATTTACATATTTTAACGATCGAACTAGTTCGATTATTTATCGAAATTTATCGTCCTTGAAAACCCAAAATCTTGAAAATATACGCGCCTAGAGAGGAAGTCATCATCTCGCCGAGTATTTCGTTCACACGATCTAACGCCAACGGATTTATCCGTTTTACCGTCGCGGTGTGTTCCGAGTGAAAAATTCGAAAAATCTAGAAAACATCTTCCAGTCGTTTTCCATCGCCACGTATAATAAACAGAGCGTTTTGTTCTACGGCAGTGGATGTGGCACGCAATAAAAAAAAATACATTTTGAACAAAAATTTGCGAAAAAAAATTGTAAAAAATGTCGATTTCATGTTTTTTAAGTTAATGTTCGTTATATATAATATATTTTTAGATAAACAACTTAGTTTTTATAAATAATTTCGGTAATAGTATAATAATTATAATAAAAGTAATTCCATAATATATTAAGTGATTTAGATAAATGGATTTCGTTAAATGCCTTCGTTTTGTGTTCGAATAAAAAAAAGAGGACAAAAAACTTATGGCACACGTAGATAATTTGAGTTTGAGATCACTGTTCTACTTGGTATACTTACAACGAACAAATCGATGTATTTGCGGGGGGGGGGGAGGGGGTAATCTCGAGGGTTCGAAGTGTTTCGCGTTTTTTCCTTCACGGCGGCGGCGACGGCGGCGGTTACGTTGTTTGCAACGACTATATGGATTCGAGGACGCGCGCGTACCGATGCCGATCTCATTTGATACGATAGCCTACGACGACGGGGAGGGAGGGAGGGGAAAAAACGTAATAATAATAATATGGAAAAGGAGACGATGCACAGTGGTCGAAAAACTAAAATAGGTGGCCAAAAATCATTATTTTAAATTTTAGAAAACTTTAATTTTCAAAAAATAAAATGTTTGTACACATCCTATCGTATTTAAAAATGTTTTTTTCCTTGACCAAACACTAATTTAAGTGCATAAAATGCCATATAAAGCATAACACTATAATGTTGATAAAACGTCGATTGTGAATAGTCGAAATATAAGTTCTCTGTTAAATATGGTATTAAATTGAGTAATTATCGTCGGTACTTATAAAATGCGATATATGAGTACATTATGAGATATATATGTGTATATATAATATATAATATATATTATAAAAGGTATATGTGTACCATATATTTGATAAAATATTATTGATAAATCTAAATTAAAATTATATGTCATTAGAAACGTGGATATTTAGTAAGGTTATTCATCGAGTTACACGATGAAAATTATATCAGTTGGTTGGGGAAAGTCCAGTGAACAATATTAAATAAAAATTAGCTGCGCATATTTGCGCCATTTTTTTTAACCGGTGATTTAAATTGCGTGTATACCATTTTTGGTATTATCTTTCTTTTTAGTGAAATAATATATTTATTTTTAATCATGGCTTTATTAAATAAAATTACACGTGGAAATCTTCATGAATGTATACTCACAAATAGTACTATCCAGGAGAAAAAAAATATTGCCTTGAATTATATTTTAAATGCTTTAAAAATCAACAAAGATGATAATGACATACAAAATGTTATTGAAGAGATTACGAGATGTTTGGCTATATAGCTATGCTATATATGGCATTTTATGTACTTAAATTAGTGTTTGGACAAAAAAAAAAACATTTTTAAATACGATAGGATGTGTACAAACATTTTATTTTTTGAAAATTAAAGTTTTCTAATATTTAAAATAATGATTTTTGGCCACCTATTTTAGTTTTTCGACCACTGTGCGATGTGACGAGAAAATAATATACAGAGGAAAGATGGAACGAAAAAATAAGAATCTCATTAGAAACACCCGTGGGTATCCGTAAAAACTGAAACCGTCTCTCTCTCTCTCTCCGCGGAGAAACCTGCACGGTAGCCAGCTAGGAACACGAGCCGTGTAATATATACGTATTGTTATGTGACGTATCGGCGCGAACAAAAGGAGAGAAGAAAAAAACGCACTGTAGATCGTTGAACCAAAGTATATAAAAAAAAAAAAAAGAAAAAGTAAAGGTGTATATAATTTTAAGTGTGTGCGTGCGCGTGTAAGCCGACCGTGGCCGCGACGTTGATTTCGACGATTCGTTACGCGCGCCGGCGCAGTGGTCTCGATTGTCTCACGGGTAAAAATACTACGAGGTTCGAAATATTATTATCATCATCATCATCATCATCATCGTTATTATCGTTATATCTATACCATATAATAGGTGTTTAATAATAATATGATGACGTGCGGTGCGTACTACAACACACATATCGCGTCGACGACGACGGGTTCCTTTAAACTGTAATAATAACAACAACAACAACAACAATAAAGAAGTAGGAAAAAAAAGAAGAAATAATAACGATAGGAAAAAAATAAAACCGAAACACAATGGAACGTAAAGTGAAAAATCGTACGGGAAAATGAAAAAAAGAAATAATGGACACGCGGCGGCGCGGCGGCGGCGTAAGACCACGTCTTTGCGCCGAGTATAATATTATATAATAACGACGCGATATTTTGCGATAGAATTAAAATATATAATATTAATGTACCGGTATCGCGTCACTCATGATACTACTACTAGTGGCTCGAAGGATTTTGACGCGATCGCAATGAAACGGATAATCTCCGAAAATTTACGCGTATTGCGCGCGTCCGCCGATTATAAGCGATTCCCAATAATTAGCGGAGTAATTATTTTATTTCAGTGACATTATTGAAATCCTAGTCGTTTGAAATTCCCGGTCTTTTTCGGACTATAATATTTATTATGAATATAAAATATCATATTATTTACTCGCGCTCGTGTAAAGTTCGAAAATCAACAGCTAATATTCAAGTAAATCATATAATTAAAACAATTATTGTAAAAGGTTTATTTATCACGATAACGTCGTGCGTCAAGTCCAGTGTTGAATCGAATAATCGGAAAATCTGTGTTTACGTATATCGTCACTTGAAAGGTACCTACTCGTGTAAAATCGAACGAAATCGAAAAGTAAGTATTTTAGGCTTCGTACTCGATGATTTTAACGCGACGAATATACGTTATATTCTTCGACGACGCGTGTTTTTCGAATAGACTGACGAGAGAACGCCTCCTGCAGCTTGTCATAACCGATTAGAAATCAAACGTTCGTTGTTTGTTAACGAGAAGGCCTCGGGTGCCGGTTTGAAACCGTCGCGCGAATTTCGATACACACTGATCGTCGCGACTTTGTAAAACGCGCGCCTACGTCGCGCCGCCGCCGCCGCGGGTTTATAAATTATATTATTTAGTAAGTCCGGCGAGAGAGACGATTTTAAAATGCCGAACGCGACGAATCCTTCGCGTACTTTTCGAATAAACAGACGAGGGGCTAGGCCTCGGGTGCAGGTTTGAAACCGTCGTCGTGACGAACGTAACGCGAGATTTCGCGCGAAAAGAAAATCATCGCGACGAAATCGTAATAATTATCATAATAGTACGGGTGTTTTTCTCGTTTCTTCTCTACACGCGTATGGTTAGGTTAGGTTAGTCCGTCGAGGCGTCGATGAAATGTAAAACGCGTGCCTACGTCGATAACTACTACGTCGCGGCGGGTTTACAAATTATTATATTATTTAGTAAGTCCGGCGAGAGAGACGATTTTAAAATGCCGAACGCGACGAATTCTTCGCGTACTTTTCGAATAAACAGACGAGGGGCTAGGCCTCGGGTGCAGGTTTGAAACCGTCGTCGTGACGAACGTAACGCGAGATTTCGCGCGAAAAGAAAATTATCGCGACGAAATCGTAATAATTATCATAATAGTACGGGTGTTTTTCTCGTTTCTTCGCGGCGCGGCGGGTTTACAAATTATTATATTATTTAGTAAGTCCGGCGAGAGAGACGATTTTAAAATGCCGAACGCGACGAATTCTTCGCGTACTTTTCGAATAAACAGACGAGGCCTAACCGTCGTCGTGATCTCACGCGAGATTTCGCGCGAAAAGAAAATTATCGCGACGACATCGTAATAATTATCATAACGACGTCCCGTCGCGGAAACCGTCGTCGTCGTCGTCGGAGGGTGTTTTTTTTCGAGAATAATATAGTTTAGAACAGCGGTCGCCAACCGGTGGTCCGCAGAAAAATTCGAACGTTACTAGTAATGCTGTTGTAGTGTTGTGAGTTTATAATCGAAATATACAAAAGTAGTGTACAACGTCGCTGTATGTGTAGATTCGGTTTACAACAAATAAGAACAAACGCGTAATAATATTGTCATTATTATCGCACGTTATAAAATAAATAGACCTAATTTCCAACGACGCGTGGGTTATTATTTTACTGTCGCGCTCAGTAAAATGCCGAAATGCACAGACTTAATCAAAACAAGCGAGAACAAATCTCACATTAAAACTCGCGTTAGTTGTTTAATTCATTTTTTTTTTTAACTCGGTATTTAAGACATGTGTATAAGACATGAGTGGTGTCCGTAGAATTTAGAGTTATGGATTTAGTGGTCCGCGATGTCCAAAAGGTTGGCGACCGCTGGTTTAGAAATTTCTCGTCGCGTTCCCCGACCCTCCTACTCGGCCGCTTCGGGTTTTCGTCGCCGCGATAATAATAATATATAATATCCGGAAAGAGTAACGTTAGTATGAAATTCGGCGGGCCGCCCGCGGTATATAACGCACGGTGGGCCGTATTTCATTGTTGCGGAAATAGTGTTCCGGGTGACAAGAGCATTGTCTGCAGAAGTATTATATAGTCGCGCGCGGGGATCGAAACCGTGCGTTTAATACTTTCCCATAAAAAAAAAACAAAAAAACAACCAGAACCAGACTGCGCGCGAGGAGGAGAGGAGAAATTCTCAATTCACCGGCAAAACCGGAACGCGGAAACGGCCGGGCGAATCTGTCGAATCTCAATCGCCGGGCACAATGGGATGCGGAGCCCGGTGACGACAATAGGGTTAAAAGGGGTTCCGAAAAAACAACCCCACGGTTTTTTTGTTAAAGCCTTCGAAATAACGGTCAGCAGCAGGTGAGACGTTAACGAACAACGAAAAAAGGGGGCAGGGGATTATATGGAAAAAAAATACACACACACACATATACGCGTGTGTTAAAAAAAATTAGAACCTTGGCGAAAGAGAAAACCGAAGGGAAACAATTCGGTAATAATGTGTATGTGCTTTTTTTTTTTTTGTTGTTTACAATAAAAAATAATAAAAAAAAAAAACCCAAGAGAGGGAAAAGGCGTTAGGTTGTGTCGCCCATTATGAACGATCCGAATCATTATTAGAGTGTAAATTGTAAAAAATAGGAAGGGAGTTCCGCGCGTATAATATTATGGTCGTAGTAGAGCACCACCTGGTCGACGATTTCATATACACTGCCGCGATGCGGAAGTGTCGCGAGCCGAATCCTCACAAAAACTGTGCGGCGATTTTTCGTTTCGATCGAGTTATTGAAAAAACGCCGCGACGACTATAAACCTAATATTTCAATTTCGGGCAAATAATAATCGATGGCGTATTCCATTTGGCTTTAAGAAAAGAAACAAAATCAAACCTATAGCGATAAAATACGTACACGATTCGTGTCGAATATTCGCGTCGTTTCACTACGGAAGACTAGTTAAATTTTAACACATTGACGGACATACGTAACTGCTATAGTCTTGCTGTGATTTCATTGTCACTTTTATTATTATCTCATATTAACTATTGCTTCGAATAAAAAACGGGTAGCAAAAAAATTGTAAAGTCGTAAATGGACAGCATTACATCCGTCTCAATACGATAAACCCACGACGAACACGACTGCTATAGCAGTCGTACTGAAATTACTACTTAAAACACCATAACTGCTATAGCAGTGACTGTCCATCAACGTGTTTTAATAATATTTCCAAGGGGGACCGTATAGAGTGGTCGGGGGGGGGGGGGGGGGCGAACACAGTAGTACAATGTTTAGTAGTTATACTCGTATATAATTGATCACACTCATCCGACTGGTTCTTTAAAACGTAAAACAATTACGACTAAAAAAATGCACGTCCTTCTAACGTTCCTATAATAAACTCTATTTGTTTTTTCATAACTTTTACGTTATTGCGGCCGACGACAATATTACGAAAACCGCAATTCGACGGCGGCCGATTAGAAGAAGGATAATATAATATTCCAAAAAAAATATACGTAAAATAAAGTGAAATAGCAATTTCGTAGCCGAAAGGTGAAAATTATACTACGAGCGAATAAATTTTATGATATTCCGTTGGGTTCAAGTACTACGGGTAACGTGTATAATATTATTGTAAAGACAATAGTTTTTTGATCCGAGGAGTAAAAATCAAGGAAATAAGCGTTTTTATAATAATATTATCCTTCTTGTAATTGCAGCCGTTTCCGTCTGGCCGCGAAGGTGACGAAAAGTGATACGAGCGACACGACGAATCACTGCAACCACCTCGTAAATAATATAACGTGAGAAAATACGGTCTCGTCGAAACACGACGTTTAATTACCTAGTTTTGCGTCGACGCGAGTTTCTAGAGTGCATAATGTAAGTGTAAATGTGAGTAAAGTTTAGTACGTGTTTATGAGACGACTCATCGTAGTACAGTCGTACTTTGTCGTCTCTTTTTTTTTTATTAAAATTTATCGCGAAACTCGTGTACGACCTACGCGATAAATTCCACTGCGCCCCCCCCCCCCCCGGCCCCGTCGCGATAATGATTAACGACAAAGGATCTTTCGGCGCTTTTCTCACGAGCAGTTTTAGGAGAGTGTTTAGAAGAAGCGCCACGCGCGCGGTAGGTAACCTAAACTTTACCGTATTTTATCGATTGAAATTCGATATGAAACTAAAACTTTATATATTGATTTGTTCGTTGTATTATTAAGAAAGTAAAACTCGACTAAAACAATATTATGTCTAATTAGCTATGATTTTGTCCAACCGTTTTGTATTATTTATCTCGACGACTCGGATGTACTTTTCCGCGACGAAATAATAAAACTAACTACGGTAAGTATAGCACATAACGTATAGCACACGAATTCGGTTTTTTTTGGTAGTTTTAGAACGAAACGGTCATGAATAAAGGACGAACGACGGTTAGGGTTAGGTTGTCGGTCGGTGTTTAGAAGAAGCCGCAGTGTAGTGTGCTACCTATCGAAAAAAGTAACCGTATTTTATCGATTGAAATTTATCGATTTAAAACTTTGATTTGTTCGTTGTGTATTATTTTAATAACAGAGTAAAACTCGCGAGGAAAAACCACGTACGCCAACACAAAACATAGACTAAAACAATATATCTAATTAGCTATGGACTTTGTCCGACCGTTGTGTATTATTTATCTCGACGACTCGAATGTACTTTTCCGCGACGAAATAATAAAACTAACTACGGCAAGTATATAGTAAGGACGAGGAGAGGCGGTTGTGGAAAAAAAAGCATTCTATACACGAGTATAAATAGGTGTACGAAGCCACTGCAGGACGTGGTGTAATGCTTAAAATACGGTCCTGGTATTATTATTCAAAAACAAACGGGAAAAAAATACGTGTAAGCTAGTAGCGAAACGGCGTTTCCCCCCCTCCCCCACCACCACCACCACCCCTGGTCCAGCTATTTTACAGCCGAACAATGGACAACGGACGAGCCGAGACCGACTGGTGAAATGGCGGTCTGTCGCCGGCCTATCGCCGGAGTAACCGGTACGCGCACGGTGGCGAGCGAGCGAGCGACCGCGACGCCATTCTGCCCTCTTTTCGTTCCCTCGCCGTTTTTAGGGGACAGTATAGTCGCCGGTCAATTGTTGTGTGTCCTCGATACACAGTGTTGACCATGGTTGACCCCTCGTCTGTTCCGCCTACCGCGGCGGCGGACACGATAACGGCGATAATATGGTTTTTCGTCGGAAAACGAAAATAATTCTTTTCCGCGAACGTGTAACGAAACTGTGTTTACGTATTCGTTAAATGCCGTTTTTCAAAAATACATTATACCTACTATCGATTGTTTCAAACGAAATTAGAAACTAGAAACGAAAAGTTTATGCGATTTCACGACGAGAAACTATATACATATATTATATCGACATCAAAATCGTATTGTTTTTGTTTTTTTTTACAACGATTTCGTCATTTTTTTATTTAAAAATACAACCGCGAGTCGCCCGAGCGTCTTTGCCGTCAAATTTATTTTAGAAATTCGCGAAAGCGCCGAAATTCGAAAGTAATACAGTAGACGCCGCCGCTTATAAGACTCACTTTGGGACCAGCACAAAGTGGTGAGTCTTATAACCGAACGAATCTTATACAGGCGAAGTGGAAAAGAAAAATTAATTACGTATTTAGAAATTTTATTTTACTACATATTATTTTGCTTTGATTTTAATAATCCATTAACACATATATTACATATTACATACTTTATTATTGAATAAATTTAATAATCCCGATAAAAAAAAAAACTAAAATTACAATAGGTAAATATTACGTATAAAAATTATTTATTTTGAAAAATTAATTTTTCTTATTACACTATAATAACGATAATCGTTGCGATAAATAATGTGAACTTTTATCTGCGATTAAAATTATTATAAGGTTATAAGGTACCAACAGAAACTAGAAATAATCAACACGAATATTATTATTTAATTTTTCAATACCAATTTATTTCTTAAATTATAACCAAAAAAGTTTATTTTCTACTATTTATTTTACGACGAAATTCGAGTCTTATAACCGAAGTGTCGAGTCTTATAACTAGGGCTAGGATAGTTTAGGATTTTGCATTTTTTTTTAGGATTTACAGGACATAGCTTTTCGAGCACAAAATGTGATTTGGTCATATACGAGTCCAAATATATAGTTTTTATTTTGCTTTTTTTTGCATTTTTTGTACTTTTATGGATTTAGGGTCATTTTGTAGCATTTTTAGGTCATTTTTTCAATTTTACGGGCATTTTTTATACTATTTGGAAATCTAGGTAATATTTTTATACATTTTCATTTACACTAGATGTTCTCGATAAAAGTTTTGAATTTGTAACAGAAATAATATATCATATTCAATATTTCAATTATAGATATAGTATAGAGAATAATCTTTCGATACCGCGAGTTATCTTAATCGTTAAATTAAATGACAGTGATGTGGAGAGTACAGTAAAATCCTAAATTAACATTTTTTTGCTATTTTTTTATAATATTATAATTTAAATCATTTTTTACCGAAATATTAATTAATAAATAATAATTAATAATTATAATGCATTTTTATAACATTTTAAAATCATTTTTTATCTTTTGGGCATTTTTAAGGTCATTTTTAGGTTATTTTAATGTCATTTTTTTAGGTTTTTCGGGTCATTAAAATCCTAGCCCTACTTATAACCGATTTTTTTTTTTTAATGTATTTGGATTCGTCCACAGACCGTTCCGGAAGATTTCGAGTCTAATAAGCAGGGTTCGGATTTTATAGCATTTGCTACTCGTATTATAGGATTGAGATAAAAATAGCAGAATGCATTATTGGCTATATGCATTGTTTTATGCATGTGGGACTCTAAATATGAAATTTAATTTTGCTATTTTCTGCATATTCGAAGAATTTTAGATTTTTAGTGCTATTTTTGGAAGTTTTGGTGCTATTTTTTGATAATATTCTCAATTCAAAGCTTTATTTTGTATTTTTCATAAATCATCTCGTTTATATTGAATGACAAATAGTATTAATTTACGCGAATCCATAGGGAAAATTCCCACTTTTTCGTTTCATATTGAAAATCGATAAATAATATGACATTATTTAACGTGTCATAATCTCTTTTTAAATAGCCGGCGATCCGTTATTGTTACATAATACGATTGTAGATTCTATACCATCGACTGTAATTTTGATTTGTATTTATTTATTTTTTTTTTTGTTGCTATTTTCGATGTTTTTAGGGCGTATTCATAGAGCATATTTTACGGTTTTTTTTGGTCATATTATAGCGCAGCGGTTCTCAAACTGTGCTCCGCGAGTAGTCTAGGGGCTCCGTGGCTCCCTGGGCATATTTGTATTAATTAAATTCAAATTATTAAATTATTATTATATTTCTTAGTTACGATTTCAATTTTTATATTTATATTCAATATTATTTGGACCGTGCCAATATGTATTATATTAAACGTTTTAAACTATTTATAAATTCACATAATATATTATTTCGTGTCATAGTCAAAATGAGATTAGATAAAAGTCGGATTTTTCGTTCATTTGACATATTGTACGGTAATTTAGTTAATTTTTTAAATAAAAAGCAATAATCATTATTCATTAACAATTGACATCATTTTTTTTTTATGGATTATTGTTGTCTCGAATAGACAATGTCTATATATTAATATATATATAAAACATTAAAATAATTATTAATTATTCTATAACATTGTTTATTATAATTAATCGTTACTATGTTGCTCATATTTCCAAAGAGATCATGTTTTTTTAGAGTCAAGTCGGAATACTTCACGAACCATTGGAGATATGAAAAAATGTAATAAAATAAAAGTTATAGCAAATTTAATTTACTTTAAAATATGTAGTATTAAAAATATCGATATTTCTAAAGGTTAACGAAATATTTACGAAAATGTCGAAAATTTTCGTAAATATTGAAAAATGTAGTAAGTTCAAACTTAAATCACAAGTCGGCACGGGTTAACCTTATCTGATCGAACCAAAACTTTTTGTAGTTCATTTTTATACATATAGGCACAATATTAGGGGGTGAGACCAAACATATTTTAAAATCAAAAATTAAGGAACACCCTAATAGACATTTCTGATTTTCGGGGCTCCGTAATTTTTTTTAGGAACATAAGGGCTCCGCGAACAAAAAAGTTTGAGAACCGCTGTTATAGCGCATATTTTAGAATTTTCGGTGCCATAAAATCCGAACCCTGCTAATAAGCGACTGAACCTTATATCCGTGAGTCTTATAAGCGGCGGCGGCGTCTACTGTATATCCATACGAAACGCGTAGTCACGAATATAATATATTATCGCAATTGTAATTTCATTTGTAAAAATACCTAACGTACGTTAGTTTTACGATCGATTAGAGTGAAAAACGACGGCGAGACGGAAAGCACGTTTTGACAGACGATATACGTATTATCATCGAGACGAATAGAAACGCGCGCGCGACCGTACGATGCGTAATCGAAGCAGAAGAGCTCGTTTGTTATTAACTTTGGCGACTGCTGCGTTTCCTCGGGGCGAGTTTTGTTCGCCAAACACAATTAAAATTATGATCGTAATCGAACGCCTTATCCCCGTCCGGCAACCGTAAAATAGTCTCGGCAATCGACACACAATGCCGCGCGCGCGCCATTATTAGAAGCCGAGCGAAAATCATTTGCAGTTGGTCTTTTGAGTTCAACAGTCGGACCGGAAATCGCGTTATCTGCCGTCCGGTGTACGACTACTAAATTCGAACGAATCGGAAATAAAAAATATATATGAAATGTACACAAAAGTATGCGAAAGAAGAGTCGATAATTTGGTCATTCGGAGGACCTGAGGATTAACGAGAGGTGAAAAATCGTATTGCATTTAGTTTTATTACAATTGTTATACTCGTATAATTGTCAAACGTTGTCGTTTCTCTAGATTATTTTTATATTCTATACAATAATTCAATAATACTTCATACGTCATCGTTTTAAATGTAAATTTTTATTGTTTTTAGATTTTTTTGGTATAATAATTATTATTATAGTACACTCTCTATGTCCAACGCGAGAGCTCCGCGTAAAAATAGATTGAAAATCGTACTGATGTAAATAACATCTAATTATTGTGTATTGTAAATTAATGATGATTTTAATAAATAAAAACATTTATATTGGTAAAAAACGATACGATCAAGTCTACGTACGTTAGGTAGTAATAAACTACGATAATATATTATTTTATAACAAAATACTATTAAATACAATATTTAAACGATAATGAATAGGACTTGCCCTTATGTAAAAGAATGGAAAAACGCTTAGATATATTTACGACCGGTTTCGATAAAAAAATTCATCGTCGTCGGGTAGAAAAAGTATAAAACTATACTGACCTCTGAACGTATTTATTTTTATTTTTTATATTTTGATCGCAGTCGTTTGTCGATTACGAGTACATCGAGTCAGATTGTCATACATAAAATCTTTAAAAAATAGAAAATAAATAAAGTAATATTTAATACTCATAACCGTAGAGTCTGTATCGCAAGTCGCAACACGGTCATCGGCAACAACGCCGACTGGTTTTATGATTATAGACTTATATTTTGTAAAGTATTTGTTGAAAATACGTTTTTAAATATTTAGTAGTTCTTTAATAAATGTTTATAGTCGATGTCTATGGTTAAAAAATTAAGTTTTTCAACAACGTTGAATTACACTATTTATGGAAGAAATTAAAAAAATAAATATTAAAATGCACACTACTGACAATCGGCGATCATTCGACGTAGGAAATATTAAAAAAAAACATTAGTAGTGCAATGCAATAATTTATCAGGTGAGAAAAAAGTTATTTTAAAACTATTTTTTATATTAATAAATTTAATATTTATTTTAAGGATAAATCCGAGATCCAAGATTCGATAACTATACTGGCTGCTAATAATCACCGATCATTCGATGTAGAAAATATTAAAAAAAAAAAACACATTAACTGTGCAATACAAATGATTTATCTTTTATAATTAATTTTTTTATTTCACTAAAATATAATTTTTTTCGCGTGTTTTGTGCATATTTAATGGATTTAATTGCATATTTTCAATTTTTTATGTGCATATTTGCATGCATATTTTTCCAATTTTACCTCCTATAACTTCTCTGCCCTACTCATAATAATAATCTTTGTGTAATCGAGTTTAAAGAAATTATCGAGGGGGTGACCGAAATACGTACGTACACATGCACGTGTATTTTCTTCTGATTATTATTATAAATCGAACGAGACTCGTTCCAAAACATTTAGACCCGATTACTTTTGAAAACAATACCTCGGCGGGGATACGTGCGCGCGGGCGCGTTATCATTGTAACGAGTTGGCCAGCCGCCGTAACGCGCAGCAGACACGGATTATTTTCGAGGTTAGTCGTTCGAGTACGCGTAAACGAAAACTATTATTGATCCCCCGGTCCATTGAAAAAGAATTCAAAAAGAATATTATGATGGAAAAAAAAAATAAAATACCGACGATAGACCGACGATAGACCGACCGAGCGTTGTTGTGTTCGCGTTGTTGTTCTGGAATACTAGTTTTGTATATTATACATTAACCATGACACCACACGCCGTCATGACACGCCGTGACTGATTTAAATTGGGTACCACCACCTCTACCTATGTCTAATTTCCGCCGCCTGCGCGAGTCGACGAAATAGTATCACGTTTTATCGCGTGTTGAAAAGACTGCACTCGTCACACACACACATCACGTGCGAGCGAGTATAATAATAATAATATGTGAAATTCGCGAGCCCATCACCACGAAAAACGTACCGTAATAAGGGGCCAGGGCGGCGGCGAATTTTCAGAAGAAATCGAAAAAAATCGTATGCGTTTATGTATGAATTAATACTATAAAACGTTGCAGAGTGGAACCCGCTATAGACGGGTTTCAGTGTTTCAAAAGTCAAACTAATCTGTGTACAAACACATCTGTTTGATGAAAAACGACAATTTTCTACGTATTTATTGAAAAAATATATTCAAAATAGATAAAAAATAGTTGTATGTATATGTATGCGTAATAAGACGTATATTGTCCCCTTATCGAAAATATCACCGTTCGTAATAGAAAGAGTTCGTTATAGAGAGGTTTCAGTGTTTCAAAAGTCAAACTAATCTGTGTACAAACACATCTGTTTGATGAAAAACGACAATTTTCTACGTATTTATTGAAAAACATATTGAAAATAGACCGGCGGCGACGCTGTTCCGTTATCGAAAATATCACGGTCCGTAATAGAAAGAGTCCGTTATAGAGAGGTCGAAATACATCGGAATCTGGCGCGAGGAAAAACGCCAGGACACGAATAAATCACCCGAAAAGGAGAGAGCAATGTACTACTCGAATGTTATCGAAATAAATAAATATCGTTGTCGACGACGACGACGAAAACCGACGACGGTTCGTTTTCGGAGCGATCGTGCATGAGCTCCTAGTCCGAGTCCACGCAAACGTTACGCAATACGAGTACGAGCGACCGCGTCGAGTGATTTTTCGTCGACAATAAGTCACGACGGGCGCGCGCGCGCGCATGGGACCCTAATGACGAAACGGACCGAAAAATGAGAAAAAAACGTGTTCGCGATCAGATCAGATTAGAGGGCTGTGAAGGAAAGTGCATTGTTTTGAAAACGTAGTTTTTTAAGAACATAATTTGAATTACGTAACAACGAATCCTTCTGTGAAACTTTTATTTTGTGTTTTTTAATTTTTTAGGTCTATTTTAGATCATATTATCCTTTATCAGTTGATTTTCCGGTATTTTTAATTAAATTCCGTGACATCGTTGAAAACCATTTTGTTCTACACGGGCTTGTGCGTCGTCAAATTTATATTTTACATTATTTAGTAAAGACGAATGAGGTGTACCCGCGCAAATGAATACATATTTTTGAGTTTGTTTTATTATATTATTTAAATGTACCAATGTATTAACGTATAATATCAATATAAGTATAAAAATTCAATTTAAAAACCATTTCAAGTGCATTTTATACTGTAATTTTTGGCATTTCAAGTGCATTTTATATACTATGATTTTTGGCATTTTATATCGCATTTTTTTGACATTTTCAATGCATTTTTTTAAGGTTTTTCAGTGCATTAAATTCACAGCCCTAGTGATATGATGATATTAAAAATAAATTGTATATTTAAGGGCATTGAAAGCGCGTCAATTTTTCGTCAAAAAGACCTTTACGACTTCCAAAAAAAAAAAACGGTACTTGTAATGATCTTACAGAAATTGTGAAAACAGTTTTGGAAAACTTAACACTTCTACTTTGCAACGGTCCGAGCACTTTTTTAAATTTTGCATTTTTTTCACGAGAAAAAAAAAGTTTAAAAATCACAAAATTTGTTTTTGTTTTATTATTTTAACAAAATAAATACATTTTTTTAAAAAACGTTTCGGGCTAATAGAGGTAATAACTATACATTTAACCATTTCAACCATTCAAGTGCATTTTATACTGTAATTTTTAGCATTTCAAGTGCATTTTATATACCATGATTTTTGGCATTTTATATCGCATTTTTTTGACATTTTCAATGAATTTTTTTAAGGTTTTTCAGTGCGTTAAATTCACAGCCCTAGTGATATGATGATATTAAAAATAAATTGTATATTTAAGTTTGTTTTATTATTTTAACAAAATAAATACATTTTTTTAAAAAATGTTTCGGGCTAATAGACGGACTATAGCATTTCAACTATTTAAGTGCATTTTATATACTATGATTTTTGGCATTTTATATTGCATTTTAAGTGTATATTTAATCGTATCATTTTTTCGACATTTTCAATTGTATTTTTTAAGGTTTTTCAGTGCATCAAGTTCGCAGCCCTAGTTTTTTAGTCGAGATCGCGGCCGGAAAATACTTTGGCCGCCACTGACGGTATACAGACGGTATTATTATTATTATCGCCCGTATTTAGATAGGTATATATTATATTGGTAATAGGTACACAGGTCTTTTGTGTATATTGTTATAGAGACGGTCTCGTCAGCGTCGTCATACGGATCGTAAGCCTATGAGAACCATATTTAAGTGTGTGTCATAACAAAGCATTGTCATTATTACCCATAATAGAAGTCTACTGGCCGAATGAAATCACCTCTGGGTCCGTGCGAGAGATCTATTCACTGTTGTCGTTACGCCCGCGTAAAAGAGTTTATTTTTTTTATATTTTTTTTTTTCTAGTCCACGCACGCGTTCCAATGTCCGAGACACAATATAACCGTCTCGTTATATATATACATATATTATGTATATACTATATATACATATACGTATGTATATATAGTGAGGGCATGTATCGGTTTGGCCGTAATTGGCAGTAATTAAATATTATAATAATCAAAGTGTAATTCTATTGATAACGTAAACTGTGTAATAATAATAATAATAATTGTAACGCGCGAGGAATTGTTAACGACTCGTCGACGAATAGTTTTTTTTTTGAAAAACGTTCAAAGACGCGCGCGACTTGTAAAGATAAAAAAGAAAAAAACCACTATCGATTCTCTTTTATTCGATTAGAAACACGAATCGTCGTCGAGAGCGGAAAAAAATTATTTGACTATTGATTTATCGCTCTGTGCGCGCGGTATAGTCGTCGATATTTTTTAAGTTATATGTTAAGTCGTAAAATGGCATAACCGCTATAGCAGTCGTGTTCGTCGCGGGTTTATCGTATCGAGACAGATGTAATGTCCATTTACGACTTAAAGTCTGGTCAGGCAAAATATCACTTGTCAACCTTTATATTGAAAATAAAAGCTCTGACTCCGTTTTTTTATTCCAAGCAATAGTTAATGAGATATAAAAGTGACAATGAAATTACAGCAAGATGCTATAGACTGCTATAGCAGTCAATGTGTTAAAAAAATGCGCTTTTTCGACGGTGTTTGTATAATACTGTGAGCGTGTGTGTTTGTTACGGTTTCTCGAAACGGAGTGAAAAATTCGCCTAGCTTTATACTATGGTCACCACTCGGGCGGGCTAGCCCCCTGAGTTATCCAATACTTTATCCACAACACAGCGGTTCTCGACGAGATTTATAAAATTCATATTTTAATTCAAAAACGCTTAATAAAAAGAAAAGAAATTAAATAAATACAGTTATGTACGAAAAAGTAAAAAAAAATTGTTTTCAATTTCAAAAGATTTTCAGAGTCACTGGAGCTTTGTGGTATTAAATTTTGTCAATAGTTTCATTTAATATAGCAGAGGCCCCTAAAGAAAGGATTTTTCGAAATTCGACCCCTAAGGGGGTTAAAAGGGGTAAAAAGGGTGAAACTAGAAAAATTCGCCTGGCCGGAACTGCTGGAGCTTAGAGTATGAAATTTGGTCAACAGTTTCGTTTTATATAGTGGAGACCCCGTGGGAAAGGATTTTCCTAAATTCGACACCTACCGGAGTTAAAAGGGGTAAAAGGGGTAAAAATGAAAAAAACTGACGATCTGCGTGCTGCACGGAGCAAATTGAGATTTCATGTAATATATAAGTATGGTGACCAGACGTACTTATTTTATAAGGACAGTACTGATTTTTAAATACTATTGTCCTACTGTCCTACGTAAATTGATAAAGTACACTAAAATGTACTTGTTTGTAATGATGTAATAACTGTAAATGAAATAATGTTAAAGTTACCCAAATTCGTCAAAATGGTCGAAAAAAAAAAGTAAAATTAATATAATGTTGTAAAAGATAAAGAACGAATGATAAGAGTTATGATATAAATATTGAAGTAATAACCAGTTGTTTTTTTGTTGTTGTTGTTGTTGTTAAGAGTTTGTCATTAAGTTTTGTTTTTTATGCTAGTCACATGGTTTAAGTTTTATAATATATATATATATTTTATTTTTAACTGTTAGATTAAAAATCTATGATACTTTATGTAAGTATTAAAATAAAGACGTAATAAAGGAGTTTAAATATTTTATGTTCTATTATGATTTTTATCCATTTATATATTATATTATACCGATGTACTTTTTTTTATAATATCTGGTCACCATAAATATAAGACGTCATGAACACCGCGTTTGCGTGTGGCGGAAGAGAAACGAGGCCGATAAGGTTCGGACCAGGTTTACAATGACGCGGTAAATGGTGAAAAAATAAAATTCATATTTCGATCGATAGAATGAGAATCGCCGCGGGCCACCGCGCGCGCGATGTTTTCCTCTAAATCCAAATACGTAGTTTTTCCGACCGGACCCCGGCGCGTTTATAATATAATATATAAATAGTGTTACGCGTTCGTTGTGCGGCGGCGGCGGATGAAAATATATGTTATAGAAAAAAAACCACCTCGATTTCCAATATATATAAATGTATAGGTTCCATACGTGATAGTGTGTGAACCGTGACGAATCGTATTATTACGCGAACGGTTGGAAACGCGTGAATAAAGCCTCCGTTTCAAGGAAACTCAAACACCGAACCGATTTCACCAGTCGACAACAGTCACAACGTATTGTCGAAAGAAAGAAAGAAAAAACGAATGCAGAAAAAACCGAAAAAAGAATAAAAAAAAAAAAACAGAAAAAATAAGGATGAGAAACACGCACGCGAGTATACGTAATTTATATTACTATATATTTTATATAGTTGTCCCCGCGTTTTTCACTTTAAATCAAAGTACTTAATAATGAAAAACAGGATACTGATAATATCCTTTTATTCTATTTTACCCACATTTCACATTCATAATTATGAAACACGTGAATAAAACGTTAAATTTTTAACAATATTCGTGTCGGGCCACCCTTTGAAAAAAATGACAACGAACGCGCACGTTTTTCAGACTTTTTCGGGCAATTTTTTTAATTTTCTCTCTCCGCAAGAGCCGTCCACGCGTACTTTGAGGAATATTATGAAAAAAATTACTAGCGAAATCTAGGTTCGGCTGCTCTCGAGATTTGCACATTTTCGAGCCGCGGCTCCGAGAATACGCGGAAACGGATTCGTAGTAAGTAAAAGACGGCGAACCTTGGACGTCGCGGAGAGTTTGGAAAATATAATCGGAGTAAACGTTTAGATTTCGGCGAGCTGGTGGAAAGGCGGCCGGCCACCGATTCGCGCGCGTCACGTCCACGCACGACTAATATTGTATTACCCCGAACGAACGCGGTTTTTTTTTCTTACGAAACGTTACGAAAAAAAGTTTGTTCCGACTACGCGAAAATCAACGCAATAACTGATTCGAGTACAGATCATATCGCACTGCTAGAACAAGACTGCCACAACTCAAAATTTATAGTTTTGAGAAAAATCGATTTGAAGTTTGGACCTAGGATATTTTGATGAGTTTTTTACTTATGCGTTTGAAATTTAACACTTAAATACTTACAATCATACTTTACATTTATTATTTTTCAAATATTATGAAATTCACTCTTAAACCCAACAATTTAGACTCGTGGCCATTTACAATTTTTCAAGTAAATGCAAGACTGCCATATTTTGAGATGTGACTGTATTGCATACAGAAATTGATTTTTAGATGGCCACTTTATAGTCATATTTCGTGTTGTGGCTGCACTATCACAAATTATAAAATGCAATACTGCCACAACTCTAAATATTGCTGTTTTGCACTCAACATATCACACGATAATTATTAGTTTTTATTCAGTGTAAGAACGCCACAAGTCGAAATAAGGCAGTCTTGAATTTTGACTTGAGTGATAATTTGGATAAATTAAAATAAGTATACAGCCATAAAGTAAATATGGCTCTCTTGCATTGAAAATTAACTAACATTTAAATAATTGTCAATATGTACTGACACATCTCTATAGTGGCTAATTGTAAAATGATATTGAATGTGGCGTTTTTGCATTTTATAGAGCTTATTTTTCTCTATTCAACAGTAGTCATAACACAAAATTGATGAATTTTGAGTTGTGGCAGTTTTGTTCTAGGAGTGCGATATGATTAAATCGTAAAAAGGCGATAATGTCGTGTGCAATAAAGTCGAGTGCGGTTGAATCGAATTTCAACACATCTTTGTACACATTGCTTATATTCGTCGAGAAAAATCTGTCGTTTTATCGTTTACAAAAAGGGTACACAATACACTCGTGTAAAATCGAAATAAATCGTAAAAAAAAAACTCGTTTTCATAATCAAACGAAATTGAAAAGTATAAGTATTCACACAAACAACGGGTCCTCGGACCGATTTAAACTATTTTAGTCCGACGACGCAACAACTGATTTAAGTAAAAAATCGTATTGTTAAATCGTAAAAATAATGTTGTGTATTATTATTATTGACATTATCTAAGGGAATTTTATATTTATTAGTCGAAATTTGGCCAAAGCATTCCGAAAACTGCCTCGTCGGTTTCTATTATTAGGTATAGTTTCTAAAGGAATATTTTCCTTCTAAAACCTATTTAAGACGACAAGTACCTACACACGCGCGTAAACGTAATACGATTTACCAAAAACGTGTGTTTTCCACGAGTACTACATAAGTTTACACTCGTTTTGTTTGCAACAAAATTATTATAATTTCCGTTTATCGATTTGCGACGAAAAAAAAAAGTCATCAAATTAGTGTAAGTTTCGATCTATCATCGAAAATATCGACAAGAACTTTGGCGGCGGCGGCATTGTCTATGCGACTTTTGTGTTTACTAAACACGTCCGAGCCCCGTTTTTCACGCGCGTTATTTATTGTTTATCGCGCCGCGTGATTAATTATATTACGCGCGCGCGCGTCCTCGAATCAATCACTCATTTCGCGGCCTGTAGTCTTTTGGAAACACACATAATATAGAGAATATGTCCGTCGCGACACGTATACACGTATATTGCCGACGTCACGTGTCAGGTTAATCGAATAGTTTTTGTCGATTTCACACATTCGACAATAGCCGTCACGAGAAAAAGAAAAAAAACTTAAACAGGCCTAGCGCGGCGTACTTGGCCCCCCCCCGAAACACGACGAGAGAATACGTTTTCTCGTGTGTGTGTGTGTCTGTTCGAGTAATTGTTGCCTCGACAAAATATCGTAACGCGTAGAAATAATAAAAAAAAAAAACACGTCGTACCTGGCCCTCCGTGGTAGTCGAATCATTAATCTTAGAAAGGGGGTTTTCCTGCGACGACGTCAATATACCGCGAGAGGGAACCATTGCACCGACGACGATATACACGTGTATGTATATATACCTAACCAGAACGGATCCGGTCCACGTAACAATTCGTAACAACCAATTTGATGCACCAGCTGAAAGCCACAACTGTATTTTTTCCTTTTTCCTTTTTTTTATTATTAATAATAAATTTTTACTTCACGGTTTCTAGCCTCGAAAAGTATCGCAGGCCGACCGATCGAAACACACACACACACACAATTTTCATTGCCTCCGTCGATAACGGAGGCTTGCTCGCTTTTTTTTCCGTTTCCGATCGACGGATTTCGACTTTTTCGAGTCGTTCGAAGAATTCCATCGAAACGTATAAATCAAACGCTCCGTGATTAATATAATATAATATATGCGAGGAGTATATTTAATTACCAGGGTTCGGATTTTATAGCAGTAAAAATTCTAAAATATGCGCTTTAATATGACCAAAAAAACCGTAAAATATGCCCTAAAAACATCAAAAATAGCAAATATAATAAATAAATACAAATCAAAATTACAGTCGATGGTATATTATAGAATCTACAATCTTTATGGAACAATAAGAGATAAGAAGGTATAAATGAAAAAATATATTCGACTTTAAAAAGAGATTATTATGACGTCGTGTTAAATAATATCATATTATTTATCAATTTTCAATGTGAAACGAAAACGTGGGCATTTTTCTTATGGATTCACGTAAATTAATACTATTTGTCGTTCAATATAAACGAGAGATTTATGAAATATACAAAATAAAGCGTAGAATTAAGAATATTAGCGAAAAATAGCACCAAAACTTCAAAAATAGCACTAAAAATCTAAAATTCTTCAAATATGCGAAAAATAGCAAAATTAAATTTCATATTTAGAGTCCCTGATGCGTAAAACAATCTATTTTTATCTCTATCCTATAATAAGTAGCAAATGCTATAAAATCCGAACCCTGTTAATTACATTACGACATGCGGACAGGTAACCTATACAATAGTCGTGAGGAAATATTTATTAAATATAATATGAAATATCTTTTGAAAAAAAAACGAAAAAAATAGGTTTTGCCCGGAGTAAAAGAATAGAAAAGCGCTCAAATGTTTACACGACCGGTTTCGAACGGAATTATTCATCGTCGGGTGGAAATTAGTCATTCCTCAATGAAACTAAAAACATTACATAACATAACAAATCGGACGAAAATATAATCGATGAAATCGGAAAGAAAACAATATACGCGTTCGAGTTTAAAACATTTGAATTCGTCGAAATATCGAATAACGCAAAGTTAACCGATTCGTTTAAACGCGTGCCGAAACGTACTCAATAATAAAGGATAATGTTATATTAATATGTATATCGTATGAAAACGGAATCGAGTAAGTAGAGGAGAGTCGCTGTTATTTGAAAATATAATTTCTCAGTGTCTAACGCGTTACGATCGAATCCTGTCGAACTATTAATTTTTATAAATTTACCAATAGGCGATTAACGATCGTTTTAAGATTAATAACCACTGTAATTTATTATTATGTTTGTAATAAAATACGATAATGAGTTTGAAAAAAAGTCGAATTTTTTCGAAAACCTCGTGTGAACAAATTCGCATTTCCCTTTGAATTTCGACGTACTTTTAAAAACAGGAAGA
Organism: Drepanosiphum platanoidis; assembly: GCA_948098885.1. Classification (NCBI taxonomy): domain Eukaryota; kingdom Metazoa; phylum Arthropoda; class Insecta; order Hemiptera; family Aphididae; genus Drepanosiphum; species Drepanosiphum platanoidis. The sequence continues at coordinate 8,159,011 of OX402542.1, read as the reverse complement.
TGAAAATCCGTTAAAAACAGAGAGTTTAAAAATGTATTTCGCCGTGATATTCGAGAGTGTTATCGATTAATAAAGTCGATGTATCAATATTAACCGTTAAAAACGGAATCGAGTAAGTAGAGGAGAGTCGCTGTTATTTGAAAACATAATTTCTCAGTGTCTAACGACGTTACGATCGAATCCTGTCGAAATATTATGAATTTACCAATAGGCGAGTGTTTTCGTACATATCGGATAGAGGCGACTTGATAATTTTCCGATTTGCGTGTCGAACACACTAATCTCTAGGGCTCGGATTTTGTAGCAAAATAAATCCTTAAAAAAGCATTTGAAGTAGCCGAAAAAAGCAAAAAGAAGCATTTATTAAGTTTAATTCTAAAAAAAAACGAATTTCAATTACACGTAAAATTAAATATTAAAAAAGGAATTTACGACCACAAATTTGGTCAAGATACTTTCATTAAAACTCATTCTATTGGGTGCTGCTAATATATTATATTTATACGTAGAAAAAGACCTTTCCACATCAACCGATGTAATCCATGCATAATTCATATAAACTAAATCATTTCAATTATACTGTTATGATTATTCATTACAATTTCGGCACAATAACGATTGTTATTTTATCATTCATACGTTTATTACTGGTTTTAAAATTTCTGGCAATAATGATTTATAGTCCGAGTATAATATACACATAAAAAAAAGTTAAATTTTCAAGAAAAATATGTAAAAATTAAGAAAAAAATAACCGAATAGGGGAAAAAGCAATAAAAAGCAAGTTTTGTGGAAAAAAGCAAAAAAAAGTTTACTTCATTGAAATCAGAACGATTCAAAACGTATTTATCTATGAGAATTATCTTTCTACCACACACCTCTCAAAAGAAGCATTTGCTACAAAATCCGAGCCCTACTAATCTCGTAATATTATATTCTATCGCGTCCAAGTGTGTAACACAAACAATTCGTACAGTTTAGATTGGGAACTCTAATAATCGTTTCAATTCTTATACACGCGAAATAGACATTGAGCACCCGAGTAAAAATTTTAATTGAAGCGACTCACGACCAATATACACACAGTAGGACCTCGAAATAAATGCCGGCCGTTTCCTTGCGATAAAACCTCGAGAGGATAACTCGAACTAAATAGACACTTTTATGCAACACTTTTACGCCTACACGTCTCATTTTATATGATATTTTTATCGTTTTAAGATGTAATTTCCCACTGTAATTTCTATTATTTTTTCCGAAACCTCGAAAACTCAAAGTGGAAAAAATCGCATTCGACTGGTCGGGGTTCCGCCGCCGCGCCGCCGCGCCGTACTTTTAAAAAACGAAAAAAAGGTAGATGAAAATCCGTTAGGAAAACAGACGGTTTATAAAAACGTATTTCGCGTGATGTTCGAGTGTTTCCGGACGGTAGGGGCGTTATGATTTGTATTTTTTTTTTTTTAGGGTTAACCTATAAAATATCTACTCCTCGTTTACTACTACCGCGATGGCAATGTTCATTTAATTGACCCCGCGACGGTTCGAGTGGTGTTTGCACGACGATTTTTACCAAACAATATATCGTCGTTTTACCCCGGAAAAAAAAATCAAAATACTGTAAAACAGGAATCGTATATAAATGGAAATATAATGTATTGTTGAGAAACCCCTTTTTTTTTTTTACGGCGCCCACAGGAATAGAGCGATAATAGCGCGCGCGAGACGCCCTAAAAAAAGGGTTTAAACTAGTATGTTTCGTCATCCCCTTCACACGCGTATATAAACACACACACACACACAAGAGCAGACCGGTAAACGTGCGGACGACTGCGCGTGTCATTCCCAGAGGAGCGTAACATCGTTTCGCGCGCGAATATTAACGTTTTCGTGTCATAAACGCTATATTTTTCCCATCGTTTTAATCGGTATCGAACGACACGTTTTTTTTTTTTTTCCAGAAATTTTATTTTATTAATTTCCATACACGTTCTCGATTTTTATCCAATGTTTCCGATAATTATTATACTACTATAGGGCCCGGATTTAAATGCCCTTAAAAAATGCATTTTTCCACAAAAATTACTTAAAAAATTACGTATATTTATTTATTTTCATACAATTTTCAATCGTTAATTAAAAAAAAACTGAAAATTCGATCGATGTCGACTCGCATATATTTATTTGGCCGTAATTGGCCGAATACGCGCGACTCGGAATGTTTTCATTTCGAATTAAATCGTAGGTTCCTCTACTCGATTATTTTGTCAAATTAATAGTTATAATAATTAGGGAACGGATTTGAATGCAAATTGCATTTTTTTCTGAATGTCCGAAAACATTGCTTTCCAAGCACAAAGTTCATTTCATACATCAAGGAATTAAAAACTTGTAACTTTTATTTTGACATTTTAAGTGCATTTTTTTATGTTTTTAAGCATCATTTTAATATAGGAATGGATAAAATTCGATAAAAATGTATGAATAAAAATAAAAATAAATATTTATTATGTTACGAAATTACGAAATTACTGTTGACACGTGTAGACACACGTATAAAAGATAATCGAGAAGACAAGAGAAGGTTTTATTGTATTTAAATATTTTTTATAAGATAAATTTTTCATAATAATGTGTTTTTTTTTTTTATATAAGTTTCAAATTTAAAATTGTGTTTTTATTGATTTTAAATACATTTTTAAAGTTTTTTTGGGCATTTTTCTTATTTTTTATGGCATTAAAATCCGTTCCCTAGTTATAATATAATCAATAGTCGAACACGACGAGCTCGTAACGTTCGTGTTTCGACAATTATTCATATTATAGTATTTTGGGCAATAACATGTTTAAAATTTATATTCCAAGTAGGTCGCCGACCATAACAACAAATTCACGTTTACATAAACGCCTAGTAAATTTCGAATCGACCGAGCAATTTTAAAAGAAATAGAAATAACATTTCAGTCTAGTAATCATTTTAAGTAGAACAAATCCGGGCGAGACCTATTTTTCATTTTTTTTTTTATTCAATAACGTTTTGTTAATGAGAACAAATTGTTAATAATCGTTAACGTAGGGGAATTATGTATAAAAAGAAAAAAATAATATAAAAGAGCCGTGTGAATCGACGACCTAACCGTATAGGAAGAGATTGGAGTATCTGCAAGTATTAACTTATTTTGTGTGTCTGAAACCGTAACGTGCTCGCGCGTCCTTTGACGAAAAAATAGAATTATTTGTAAGTTTTACGTGAGCTCCCTCTTTTGTTTCGCAGTAAATCTCGAAAAACGTTGAATCGTGTGTGTGTGTGTTAATGTTGAATTTTCGACGATAAAACAACACACGACTTGTTTGCTGCTGCTCGCGCAGTATAACTTTGTACGCTTTGCGTAACTTTCGTCCGTCTAAAGCTCAGTCGCAATTAGGATAAACACCGATTGCGTTTCGAAATACTAAATTAATTATAAAATCGTGGCAGAGATCGAGGAAGAAAACTGCAGTTGAGATAAAATATATCGCAATAATAACGCCGTCCGAGTGTTGATTCGAGTCGAGAGAAATTCGATAATACGGAAATCCCGCGGCAATACACGATTAGCGATGATTGCAAACAATATTAGCTAATTTTACGAGAGTGCACAGTTCTACTCGATTATTGACGGCGCGGGGTGGTGTCCAGACGACCCTTTCCCAAATCCACGCCCCGGCCGCACAATAATTATAGTCTCTAAATAATATAATATTTTGTTACTTTATTAACACGCGCGTCACCCTGTACTCGTAATAATTTCGAGATATTTCTTAATATAATAATACTGCACGACAGAGTGGAATTCGTATTACGATGACGTAATATGAGAATCTATAAGAGTGTGTAAATAAAATTATTTCACACACACACGTTGTCGTCGCGAGTAGTAATTTATTATAGTCGACTGTAAAAACGGGATCGCCACGTCGAATAATATTTAGATTTTATATTTTATTACTTTAAACGTAAATTGTGAACAATTTAAAAGTCCAGAGCACAGATTTAGAAATGTTTTGTCCTTTTTTTTTTTTCCGTTTAAACGTTTAATCTACCGACAATATTATGAGAGTTTTGGAGAAAATTCTAGATAACGATGCGAAAAAAAATATCAGACGAATCAAACGAATTTGTAACCGGCCGTGGTGCCAGAAAAAGTCTGAAGTTATGAAAACGGAAAATTTTTCGGTACGTAAATTATAGAAAACTAAATTTCCGACAGTTTCTTTCCCCTACTTTATATATTATAAAATCTTAAACTTTTTGAAATATTCGAATAAAAAGAAGGACAATAAAATCCACAAATCGGTGCATTTCTTAAACTACGTATTACGCTCGTATTTAGGGCTCGGAAGTCGATGCATTTCGCATTCGTTTTCAATCGATTTAGGCATTAATCTATCGAGCTAAAAATCTGATTTAGACGGTCCAATGAAATTATCTATAATTTTTATTTTCCATTTTTTGGCTTTATTTCTCATTTATATAATTTTTCTGATAATTTACGCAGGGGCGTAGCCAGTAGGTAGGCCTGGTAGGCCCGGGCCTACCCAGATTTTCTCATTTAAAAAAATACCAATAATATTAAAAATAATATATCAGACACTTATACACGTTTTTACAACAGTATAATCTATATATATATAAAAATGGAGACAAAAAATTCGAAATTGCATCAGTTGAGAACGGCTGGGCCGATTTGGCTCAAATTTTTTTTAAATGATAGAGAATGTCGGGGAGCGGGTTTATGGCATAAATTATGGACCTAACTCCTGTGAGTTAGAGATTTAGAGACAAAAACTAAGTTACACCGGTGACGAGTTTGCTGTTATGAAGAAAAGAAGATTAGAATTTTTACTTTGAAAATATATTATAAATTAACAATAAGTATATTATTAGTCACAACTTTACGAGTTCATAAATTAATATTTATAGTTGTATTTTGTAAAAATATCAGTATTTAGGTACTTAAATAAAAATTGCATCTTTTGAAACTATAATATGTGCCTATGCTTCTTTTTTGGTTCAATTTGTTTTAATTTTTAAGTAATTAATTATTCATTTATTGATAAGAATAATCATTGAAAACTTTGAAATTACGGTAGGCTAATAAAAAAAATCAGAAAAAGTCCCAATTACCGTCGGTGAGTAAAAGTTTTATAGTGGGCCTACCCAAAAAAAAAATCCTAGCTACGCCCCTGAATTTACGTTATTTTTTCTATTTATCATATTATATTATATAATAAATAAGTTATTATTAAGTATATAATATATAGTACCTGTATGATAAATTACAAGTGACTAAGAAAAGCATAAAAAATGGAATAAATTTATTGAGTATGAGTTGTACTTGTACGTAATAAATTTAGGGCTCGGATGTTTATGCACTTAAAACTACTGTAATATGCATGCATTTATGCACTAAAAAATTACGAAATATGCAAACAAAATATGCGCTAAAAATTATAAAATATGCATTTTCAGTCAATAAAAACACCAAAATATGCACAAAAAAATTTATTACAATTCATACAACAAAAATATTATATTTTTATTACCCAGTAGTTATTTTTATATATTATTTTTTTCACTACAATTTAAAATACATTTCGTAAATTTACATAGCGTTTTATTAACTTAAATTTATATTATTATTTATTATTTATTAGTGACTAATATTTCATTTTATTACATTATTAAATTATCAGCGTTACACTGTGATACAATAGTTTTTTTTAATTTGATCAAACTTGTAGCTGCGTCTGTTATCGGAAAGTAAATTTTTGTAACGTGAAAAACTTCGTTCTACAGACAAGCACGATATAAAAATACCTAATAAGGAACATTATTAATATTCTACGTTAAATTGTCTTGAAATATGCATTTATATTCTTAAAATCCAAAATTATGCATTTAAAATACAAAACCACTAAATATGCAAAAATATGCAAAATAAAAATAGTATTATTTTATTCAGTAGAACATGAATCAAATTTGTATCCAGGTTAGCAATAAATTGGATAAATAGAAAAAAATATGCAATTTCATAAACATCCGAGCCCTAGACTAATAATGAATCTAGGTTTATTTCCTATACGGAAATTGCGGTTTATACACGTTCGCGGAGACATCAATGCTGGAAAAACGAGAATTCCGCTACGAAATATGACTATAATATTATATTATATTAACTGCGACTGTTTTTTTTTTTTTGAAATACGGTTTGGGCTGTTACAATAAAGAAAATCGTGTGATATTTAATTTTTAGACGAAAATTGGGTTCATGATTTATTATGCGTACACACGGTTGGGAATTCAACAACTACTGATAATCGCAGCGGTGATAATAATTATTATTATCATAGTGTCTGCGGCGAAGAGAAAAAATAAAAATATCGCGCTCGTAATGGTAACGTTTTCGCCGCGTTATTAATTTCGCGATAACGTAATAACGCGTACGGACATGAATTTTCGCTGCGGACCTCTAGACGAGACGGATATTATCTCCTCGCGGCGAACGGCACACACGCGTGCCACAACAACGCTTATTGTCAAATAGAGGTGTAGGTACAGTCATACGAAATATAAAACGGTGACGAATACTACACATAATATATTTTCCCCGGTTTTTCGCGGGCCATCGACGCTTTTTCTCGCGCGATTTCGCGATAGCCCCCCCCCCCACTAAGCGCGCGGCGATCGCCGAAACAACGAAACGGTTTGATACTCGGCGCGATTACTCGGCGCGATTACTCGCCGTGAAAACGTCTTCCACGTCGGACGCGACCGCCGAACAACAACGAATATAGCCGCCGCTGTTTTCGTACGGGAAGCAATTTGGAATCCTCTAGACACCCGGCCCACGAAAACGAGACCGAGATCGAAAAATGTTGGTCGAAAAGGATCTACTACACCGTCGACACGAATGGTAATATATTTATTATATTTTATATTGGCGTCAGTGGCGCCCAAACCAAGGGGGGTGTTTTGGGTGTCTGGACACCCCCCCCTCGAACCGTATAATAGGAAATTTATATTTAATTATATATTCGATAAGCATTGAAAAAAATGTTCAATATTTTTTAAAATCTAAATCTAGTGTGATAATTTATAACTGATAAATGTTACCAAGTCTTTTGTCCATATTATAGTTTATCGACAAATTCGGAACACAATCCGTTATAAAAAAGAATTAGCAAAGAACAAAAAGACGATTAGACTTTGTAATTTAAAATTTATAATATTGTTATATTATGTAATAATTATTAATTTTGTAAACTTCTTGACAATTACTAAAATTATATGTAACTTTAATCTAAACGTACGTGTCACGTACTCGCGTGATATAAATAGGTTTAGTTAATAAAACGTTGGACGTCAGTATAGTGTATTCAGAAATAATTATCGTGGTGGTGGTTTGATTCAAATCGTTTGTATAAAATAATATAATAGGTAAATATTTAACAGTAGTCGTGACGACCGTCACTTGTACATATAGTATACTAACAAATTTGGAAATGAATTGGGCAAATACTGTACACGCTACTGGCGGACACCCCCCTTGAAAAAATCCTAGTCGCGCCACTGATTGGCGTTTTTACCATAATTTATTTATTTCGTCTGATAATAATCTATATATATAAAAATGGAGACAAAAAATTGGAAATTGAATCAGTTGAGAACGGCTGGGCCGATTTGGCTCAAATTTTTTTTAAATGATAGAGAATGTCGGGGAGCGGGGTTTATGGCATAAATTATGGAGAAAATTAACCCTAAGGGGGTTAAAAGGGGTAAAAAGGGTGAAACTAGAAAAATTCGCCTGGCTGGAACTGCTGGAGCTTTGAGTATGAAATTTGGGCAGCAGTTTCGTTTTATATAGTGGAGACCCCATTGGAAAGGATTTTTCGAAATTCGACACCTACCGGAGTTAAAAGGGGTAAAAGGGGTAAAAATGAAAAAAAAACTGATAAAATAAAAAGTTATACTGCACACGGGCGAAGCCGGGTTATTCAGCTAGTTAATATATAAATATCGAATAAAATACGTCTATTAATTCTAATTAATCCGTGTATTTGCGCTATTTGTAACGATCGAATAGGCAAATGAAAAATAAAATGAACGCGCGCGAGGTAGAAACACATGTAAAATCGCTTGGGCGTCCCCGTCGAAATCGCCAGTGGACATCGCGCGTGTAAAATACATCGAAACGCACAATCGCTCTCGGCGAGGAAAGACTTATTTATTGTTTTTCCAATATTTTAAATAATCGCGTCGACGGAATCGATATTATTTCCTCGCGTTGCACAACGCTCGTGTTACTGTCAAAATAGGTGTACATCAGTCAGACATAAATACTAAAAACGGTGACGGACAGTGGCGTAGATAGAATTTTTCTGGGGATCAGGTGTTTAAGAGTCAATTCACACAATCGCAGGTCAATTTAAACAAGTTATTTTATTAATTTTAATTTGTTTGTAATAATAATGTTGTTATTGTTGTGTATATTTTATATTGCAAAGATTCTATAACTATCGTCAACTCGTGATACAATGATACACCCCTGCACCACGAACAAGCAACAACCAAATGAAATCCGAATAATTGTCAAAAGTCTAAAATATATTATAATCGTGTTGGGAGATTAGAACCAGTGGTTATCGCCGTTTTCGATTATTTATATTTCCACGAATAACAATAAACTCTACAACTGTCGTCGGAATTAATTAAATTTAATAATTATCATTAAAAAAATTAAATTAATATCTGGAGGGGGGAAAGCCCCCCGTAACTACGCCACTGGTGACGAATACTATTTGCCCGGCGCTTTTTATCGTTTACCGCGTTTTTCCAATATTATAAATAATATTTTGACGGAATCGATACTATTTGCTCGCGTTGCACGACGACGCTCGTTATTGTCAAAATATATAGGTGTACAGTCATACATTATAAACGGGGACAAAAATTGTCAAAAGTCTAAATATTATAATCGTGTTGGGAGATTAGAACCAGTGGTTATCGACGTTTTCGATTATTTATATTTCCACGAATAACAAAAAACTCAACAACTTACTGTCGTCGGAATTAATTAAATTTAATAATTATCATTTAAAAAAATTAAATTAATATCTGGAGGGGGGAAAGCCCCCCGTAACTACGCCACTGGTGACGAATACTATTTCCCCGGCGCTTTTTCTCGTTTATAGCGTTTTTCCAATATTATAAATAATATTTTGACGGAATCGATACTATTTGCTCGCGTTGCACGACGACGCTCGTCAAAATATACGTATAGAGGTGTACAGTCATACATTATAAACGGTGACGAATACTACTGTGTATATATAATACCCCGACGACGCATCCCTTCCGCGCGCGTTCTATTGTCGCCGCCGCCGCCGCCGCCGTATAGTACGTATTATTATTATTATTATATTATATTGTAATATCGTAAAATAAGAGTGAATAATAATATAATACGTAATAGTAATAATGATCGGACGGAACGCGCCATTTTGAGCGCCGCGCGGGCAAGACGACCCGGGGAAGGGTGTGCAGACGGGCGGCGGGCGACACGGTCCGCCGCCGCCGCCGAGGGGGGAAACGATAGTGGCCGTGCGTGGGCAGGGAGGGGGGGCCCGCGTGGCCGTACCGCCGACGCGATTCGTCGGACGCGCGGCCGCACGGCCGGTACGCGGGGGTGGGTGGGGTCTGTAGGGGTTGACTCGTCCGAGAGCGGTGTCGGCGGCGGCGGCGGCGGCGGCGGCGTTATATTATTTATAAAAGTATAACCGCCGGTGGCGGCCTGTCCATTTCGTCAGTCGTCGCTCGTCCGCCGTCGCCGCAAAAGTGTCGCGCGCGCGCGTACTTCCTAACCACCTATCTTTAAAATTTTAAATTATACTTGTATATTTTTATTTTCCATCCGTTTACGCTTTTTTATTTATTTTTTTTTTTTTTTCATACCCCTTTGACGCGACCGATTTACCCCGTCCCACACGGGTTCGAGCCGAGCCGAGCTGGTTCCGATTTATTAAGGTGAGTATAATATTATACCAAAACATTTTTTATCGCCGCCGTTATTATAATATTCTGGTTTGTCACACACACGCCCCCCCCGCGAAACTATTTTTATTATGGACGCACAGTATTATTATTATTATTATTCCACCGCGAATATCGCCGCAGCTATATATAATATAACGCATAATACGAGTGGGTCGTCAAAGCCCACGTAGTGGCAAGTCGTATAATTTTTTTCCCTAAAAACGAGGCATATATTATTATACGATATAATATTTATTTTCGAATTTCATAAAAAACAAACCGTTTTGTTTCTCTAAACGACTTACACGCCGCAACGGCTTTAACCCGCTCGTGTGTGTATGTATTACTATTTGTATACACTATGGGACTTGCTCCATATTATTATATTTACACGTCACGTCGTCGTCGTCGTCAACAATATTATAAAATAACGTCCAGTTAACCAGTACTCTATTGTTGACGCATGCCTATAACTATAGATTACGGGTCATTTCGTTGCGATTATTCTATAATCGTACGCGCGTCATTCGATATATCCCCGGTCGCGTGTAAATTCAACAATTAATATCTTCGTTATCGCTCAAATATTATAATACGCGGCAGCAGCACACGAGACGCGCGTTTCCAGCATACATACAGGTGTGTGTGTTGGTATAGTATTACTAATATTAGCGTTAGTTAGTTAGCGTCGTCGTCGTCAAACGTAAATTTAAGTTTCTCGCGAGAATAATCAGAGGTGATTTTTTTTTTTTTTTCAATTTAAACAAAGACTTTGGTTCTGTATATTTGCACAGGACTTGGCAAGCAAACACGTTGCCATGGTCCTGTATAACGTATAGATAAAAAATAGTCTACATAGGACCAATGTCGTGATTCGGATGATAATATTTTAAAACGAGTAGATCGGCCTGTTTTATACGTATATTATAAAAAAAAACAAATTTTTTCGTCTATTGTTAAATAATTCAATGAGCAAATGGACATGATTTTATACAAGTGCTATAAAGCACGTTGTGTATATTATGATTAGGGCTAGGATTTTGTAGCATTTGCATTTTCTTTCTTAGTACCCCGGGGCATTGCTAATCAAAAACAAAATTCGATTCATACATCGCAGAGTTCAAATATACAATTTTGTTTTTGCTTTTTTCGCATTCTCTTATGATATTCGTAAATAAATGCTTTTTTAGTGTCAGTTTATTGGCTTTTTATTTAGTTCTTGTTAATTATACGCATATTCGACATTTTTAGAACATTTACGTACTTGTTTATCTAAATTATTATAAATCAATTTATTTTCATTGCTATATTATATATTTCGTGATTTCACCTTATCGGGAAATATTTATGAAAGTAAATTCTTAGATTTTGTCAAAGTGATATGAATAATATATCAATATATTATATTACAATATAAAGTGATAATAAATTATTGTATTTAGTTGTTCTAAGAATTCATTTGTTTGAACGTGTAAAAATGCGTTTAATAAATTATTTTTTGATGTTAGAAATATTTTTCAGCTAAACTTTTACATTTCGCAAGTCATTTTTAGTTGCATTTTCCTGGTTTAAATTCTTTTTTTGGAGCATTATTGGCAATTTTTTAATGTCTTTATTGTAGGTTAGGCTTCCCAGCCCTAATTATGTTTATGATAATGTCGAAAATTCTCATGCGATTAACACAAACTGTTAAATAAATCACACACTTATTTCGCGTAGCTTTTAGTCGGGTACTTTTAAAACACCCAATATTAACCGCCCACAAATTTTACTTTTTAACGTACGTTCACAGCTATAGGAATAGCCAACTAGGTTGTTTTGTACAACTGTACAACTTGTATAATATACTGTAACATCATTAATTTATCGTCGACGAATATTAATGATACTTGTATTATGTTCGATATTAATTAACGTTTCGATGGTAAAAATTAAAAAAACAAAACGATTTGAAAATGTCATTTAATACTTGCGTATTAGAGACCAGCACGGGCCGGGCCAGGGATGGGATCGTAATACGTATTATTCGTTGGACCGGGTCGGTCAAAAACAAAACTAATCGATTTAATTGGTAACAATTTAATATCTAAATTTTAAATAAAATTTAATATATTTTTATTCTCTGTAAAGATATTTATTGTCTTTATGAAATGTTTTTGTCTACCGTGTCAATACTGATGGGAAATAACAGTTTATAAGTTTGATTTTTTGGGCCGGATCGAAAAAAAAAAACGGCCCGTGCAGCTGATCTCTTATTATAATACTTATGCGCGCCCGTTCGACAATTAAAAACGTAATCGCGTTATTTATAATATTATTATATACGTCTTACTAGGGCTCGGATTTTAAAGCATAATAAATAACGAAAAAAGCACGAAATTGTTTAAAAAAAGCAAAACAAAATCACGACTAAAAATTAACATAAATTAGTTATGATTTTAGAAAAGTGAATAAAAAAAATTGAAAAATTAATTTAAATTAAAAAAAGAATTTACTACCGTGTAGTATTTGGCAAGAAACCGACTCTATTGCCCGACAGGATGTTATATCTATATATTTATATTGTAAATTATTATTGCGGGTTTTCAAATTTCTTATTAATTATATAAACATTTTTTTTTTTTATTACTATGGCATGACAAACATATAAAAATTCCACAGCTAGAATAACTGAAAAAAAGCAATAAAAAAGCAAAAATAAATTCGTTTATTTGGAATCGGATTGACGTGAAACGAATTTATATGTAAAAATTAGATTTCCATATTAATTATATAATATAAAGAAGCATTTGCTTTAAAATCCGAGCCCTATATATTACGTTTCCTAATCTTCCGATTTTTAATTAATAGATACACGCGCGTAAACAATAATAATAATTATCGTCGTCGTAAAAGTGTTGTCGGACGTTTAACTTTTTTCTCCGACAACATTAGAGATTTAAATTTGAAAAAAGCCGATCGTGAGAACGCGCGCCGAACACGGTATCCGCGCCGGTTTAACTCGTTCGCCCCGCTATAAACAGACACCCTCGAGACCCGCGACATAATATGCGACTCGGGCCAACGTGTCCCATCTCGCATTTGCGCCCGTGTCAGTAGTATATATTATATTTTATCCATTACCGTAAATTATTATACGACGACGCTCGACGTGAATTATTATTTATTTTTTTCACGTTTATTCCCGCGAACGCGCACTTCATTCCCGTCGCGGCAACATTTTTTTGTTCCGGGGCCCGATATTTCACCTATACGTACCTAACCTCTATTCCTCACCCCACATAATACTTTTTTTTCACCCACTTCCTGCTATACTATACTACTATTGAACAGAGAAATTAATTCACCCTTTTAGGAATAGAAAAAAAAAAAAAAATCACAACCCTACTTACGATTCGTATAATATAAACTACCCTTTTTTTTTCTACCCATTAACCCGGTGAAACGGTGAAAAGAGCCGCCCGCCGCTCGTCGCGGTAAGTAACGTAGTTATATCAGTTTGAGTACACGCGCGCATCATCGCTATATAATAATATACGTAGACAAACACTCGAGGACATTCTTTATTCGAGACGACGAAATATCGTATCGTGCCCGCGAGACGTTATAAAAAACAACATTTTAGACATATTTTTCCGTCGAAACGGAAAGATTCTCGCCGTTATGACGTGTAAACAACCTGCAAATATCACGCGAGCGCCGCTCACGTCGAAAATCCTTACGTATTTTTTCGATCGGACAAATCATCGCTACGACCGTGTTTGTGAAAATATCACAAATCGTTTAAACTGCAGCGGGGCGGCGGCGTAGATGGGATTTTTTTTTCCGAGCAAGAGTGTTTAAGAGTCAATCAAATCAAAAGTTTAAGTGTCATGTATTTGAATATCATTTAAAGTAGGAGCGGTAAAATATGATGATGGTTTCAAGAAAACTTATTTCACTATACACTAATCAGTAGATAAATACGTAATAGTATAAAAACCGATCGTTTGTCGTCAATAATTATTTATAACGCAGTTTTTTAACAATCGATCGTGTTTCTCGTAATCGAAAATCGAAATAGACGTCAAATATCATATTCTCTCGTCGAATCTCGGCCGAAAAATGTCTAGCGACCATCATGATACCTATTATTATATATGATACGCTTATTTTAATAATCTATCGCTAAAAAATCGCTATTTCACTTGGTTCGAATCGTTGAATTTTTAAAACCTTTTACGAACTAAAGAAACAAAACGCGCGTATTTTTATTATTTACCGTTCATAAACTATATATTTCAAAACGTGGGATTTATTTGATAATATAATGATTTTCAAAACGTATACGATTTCGTCGATTCACAAACTGCTGTGCGTTTGTTTATGAAAAACGTCGAGTGTTTAATATAATAATTACACGTCACCTAGAGTACGAGTAGTGTATGTGTGAAAAATAATCAGTTGTACGTCTTCGCGAAACGTACACGACTTTGATTATTAATTAAAAGAAACCATTTTAGTCGTTTGAAATTAATCAAATCGAGAGATATACTTGTGCGTTCGAAATATCAAACTTATATTTCATTAAATAAATACTATATCTAATTTCACCCGATTTCGATTTGGAATTTATTCTTTTTGTATAATATTATATACGATTCCGTTACACTTTTCATCGAATCATTTTAATTCCAAATCGATATTATTATCGCAATAAAAATTATTCGTCGCAAAATATTATTCGTAATCAACGTATAGTGTAAACCATACGGAAGGAAAAAAAAAAAACATTTTGTTCGAAAAAATAGATAACAATATAATATAATATCTGTCCGAATAATTTTAAATTCACATAAACACGTGGGGATGTCAACACTTTATTTTAAACTATATTTTCGAGTGAATTGGCAGATTATTATTATTATTATTATTTGTTCTCGTTATAAAAATCATTTACCATATTATGCGCGCGTCGTCGTCGAGTTCATTCGATAATATTCTCATCGACAAGTTCGTTTCAGAATAATATAAAAAATCTACTCCAGTAAAGGGCATTTTTATTCGTGTATAATCAAAATTATTATTCAAACGTAAGATTCGCTTTAGATACACACAAATATTATTATAAAACGTAAATTTCTCTCCGACGACGTTTCCGATACAGATCAAGGATCAAGGATGATATGCAAGGAAGTATGCAAATTCAAGTTTTGATTTTAGCGAGTTGAAAATAATTTTTACTCAAACCGTTATAATATTCTACGCTATGAAAAATCAATGACGAAACTATTACGTAGGCGTTTTCATAAAACCGGTCTCGTATACTAAACAATCAGATACAAAGAGAAGTGTATGTGGTCTGGTTTTTTTTTTTTTTTCAAACATTAATGTCTGTTATGACACATTTATTTAGCGATTAAAATATTATATCGACGTGATATAATATTAATCTACTGTTTGATAATAGTTTATTATTTGCATTTTAATTTGCAGTTTATTCGAAAACGATATTGTGTTCAAAGTAAAATATTTAATATAAAATAGCTTTTGAATAGTTGCGAGTTGTTTTTGCCAAAAGAGTTTTTTTTTTTTTAAATTATATTATATAATATTGCAACTATTGTAAATTACGCGTGCCCGGCAAAGTCGGACTTTGTGTACATCGCCAAAGTATTACGCGCTTTTTAATTCGTTTTCACGCAAATATAAGTTCGATATTATAATAATCGAATTTTTTCGTCAACAAATTTCCGAAGACAATAAAATATGTGACGTTATTCGAAAATGGAAAATCGAGAGGAATTATTACACAAAGCATAAGTCACTGCATGTGTCGCTAAATGCAATATTTTAAATGCACTATACAAGTGCAATCCTAAAATAATAAGTAGATAAAAATATGTCACTGTTATTGTTTTATTTACGGCCAGCGAATATATGGTTTTATACTGAAGCTGTGACTTCCGCGTTTTTTAAGGGTTAGATTCATAATAATGACTCATAGCGGGGTTAGCGTACTGCACTGAAATGTCGAATCGCTTTGTTCGACGCGCGCTTTAGGGTTAGTACCGGGAACTGAGGGGGAACCAATCAACGAGCGGTGTGTTTACCGCGTTAGAGAGACCGTGCCTACTATTTACCGATGGTTTAAACTTTGACGGGACGTTTTCGGAGAAATATACTCGTTAATATAATGAAAAAAATCGGACGAAATTTTTTTTAACGAGAGAGATTAAATTTACTCTCGAATCGTCTAAAAAACCATTTATATAATCGACAAATATTATAAAACAACGATATTTACGACGACGATTGGAACTCGTCGATACGAAATTTATTTACGCACGCCGGCTGAATAATATTGTATTTTCGAATAAATGTTTTAGCAATACTCGGTGTATTACGTCATCGTTTTATCGCGAGTTTAATTCGAAAATTTTTTTAATCGATTAGTTTTTAATTTAATCTCGATTACGGGCCACACGCACGGTTCATAGTTTTCTCGTCTCTAAACTAGCTAGTTCACTGGAATTATAGACTTTACAAAGGTGAGTAAATCGTAATGCGATTATTATTATTATTATTATTATCGAAACGTCAATTAAAAGCTTTAGAGAAAATTACACTAGGTAGTTTGAAAATCCCCACTGTCCGTCGTCGTCCGCGTGTATCGTATAATTAAAAGTTTAGATTGTGAAATTATTTCCGATTAAAAGTAGATTCGTCCGTGAGCCGCGAGATTTTAAAACTCATATTATTATAATTATTTCTAAATTATCGTCGGTTTTTTTTTTTTTTTTTTTATTCATTTTAGTTATTTCAGTGCGAAAAACCCAAAGACTAAATTCCAACAAAACGTTCTCAATCTTTAAACATTTTATTTCCAGTGAGAATGAAAATAATTTTTGTCTGTTTGGAGTTGTTTTAAAACTGAATTATCGTTATACTCGCATTTTAAACACACAAAAAAAAAAAAAAAAATTAAACTCGGTCGCATAATTTTAATCGTATATTTCGTTATACTCAAACACTGGTGGTATTATAATGTCATATAATTCGTAAAATAACAAATAATTATGTACTCAAACAATTCATAATATCATATTATATAATTCAGTAGCCCAAACATTTCACGTTAGTTTAAACCTATTGCTTTTGCAAAACATTTGAATTCAAACTTTTATTCGTTGCAAAGGTGAATATACGTAGTTTAAACCATTTTAAATAATAATTTAAAAGTTAATAATTGTTGTCGATAAGTCGAGAGAACAATATATTATTTTATTGAATTTCTACGATAATCGAATCGTTTTCCCTAGAATTCGCGAATATTCTCGCGAAAACGATTATTTCGTATTGAATAATTCTTTTAGAACAAATTGAGAATTTACCGGATTCGTTTGCTTTTTATTTTTATTTACAGGCGCCGAACTGCAGGCCGCCGTCGAGTTTGCCGTCGTCGGACGTTTGACGAGGATTTCTTTCCGGAAACGGTCGAGAAAAATTAAAAAAATCAAGTCAATGTTCTCACACAAGAAAGAGGGACGACGCGCGAGAGATATTATTTTCATCGAGCACTCGCTCGAGTACACCCTCTCGACAGTAGAACCGACGCGTTCGACCTGTAAACAACGCCGAAAGTAGCTTTGTCTCGAGCGTAATGTTTGTAATTTTCGGGTATCGCGCGTCCATCGACAAAATAAAAATTATCCAACTAGACCACCACTAGAGTATAGAGCAGCGGTTCCCAAATGTTTACAACCACGGAACCCGATGTCTTGAATTCCAACTCAACCCCGATTTTTCAAAAAAAAAAAAGGAAAAATCGATTCAACGATATTGTTGATATCGATTAGGTTGTATTATTAAAATTAGTTCGTTTTTACGTCTATAGGTCTATGCTATAATAATATGAGTGTTATAGTTTTTTTATTTCGTTCGATTTCGAGTACAACAAAACACTTTATAACTTTTTGAAATAATTTTCTAAATAATCGCGTTCGTCTGGCGGAACCCTGAGGTTCCGCGGAACACACTTTGGGAAACGCCGGTATGCGTGGAAAAAAATAACATTTTACCTACATTTCGACTACTAAATTATAACTTTCAAGTCGCACCGCCAAAGCTGTACTCGACGCGAGTATTGTCGCGAAATATGACGGCGACAATAATACGTAGATAGCCCATTTGAAACATTTCAACTCGATAAAAAATACCGTTTTTATCGTTCGTTTTAAAATTTCTATAAATTCGCTTATGGATTACCATAAAACTCACCACCAATCGGGTGTTGCAATTAGGCGTAGGCAATTACATAATAATATAATAAAATGTGACGTAGTCGGGTTAGGTAATAATTTAAATTAATCAAAATCGAATCGCCGAAACACAATATTTGAGCGCGCAAATAAATATTCCAGGTAATTTATTAATTATTTCGTTTTGAATTAATCATTTGATTAAACGTCAAAGCGAAAACGGGCGCCTGGGCTCTCTATAGGTAAATAATTTACTGTAAATGCACATAATATTATATTCTAGTTTATGCGCACAACACACGTGCGCGTTAAATTGTTCGCCGCTTTGTGCGTAGTAATAAATAAAGGCAATCGATTACGAGTAATAATAGTCAATGTATATTATTAGGTAATGGCTGTTTCTGGAACAAAATATTGTGTTCGTTTGCAAACAAATCAGACGATATTATACCTCTACAGTCTACCTCTACCTGCCTGCCTAAAACAATAACAAACGAGGGTGGTCGCCTTTTATACAATATTATTATGTTACGTTCCGATATTTTACATTTTCTATACACGACTTCGCGCCGGCAAAACGACAATAATTATTATTATTTATTTAATTAACGCGAATAATATAATTTTAGAGGTAAATTCGACCATTGTTTATTTATCGTTCTAATATTATAATATATTGTTGTATTGTTTCAGCGCGGTCATGGGTCTGCGAAACAAACTGGCAACGACGACGGCAACACGTATACCATACGTAAATAACATTCAAACCGATTACACGCCGTCGTTAGTCGGTGACGACTCTTAATGATTTTGATTGTTGCTCAGAAAGCCTTATAATTTACAATGGCTTTCGAGCAATAATCATGACCAAGAAAGAGTATTTTTATCTACGGACGTCTATTAGAAACGTTTCGAAACGCGTAAATTTAATATCATAATATAGATCAGTGATGGCGGCGAACCTGTGACACGCCAATTTATTTACGTATAATTCATCATTTTTCCAAAAAAATTACCGATAATTAGAAATTATTTTCAACTTATTATCAATTGTAATATATTACGTAATCTGTACTTTCCTATTTCCTAATCTCGTAAACTATAATCATGTTTAAACGTTTTTATTTTTTAAACAAAAAAAAAAAAATGTCTGAAAAGTTTCCCACGCGCGAGGCAAATAAAATCAAACCAAACATATTGACGACATGCAGTTCTCAAAAGGTTCAATAGATTGTTATTTCGTTCAAACGAACGTTGAAAATTAATATTAAAGTCGACTGCAACGCGAAAATTCACGTAAATCCGACAAATATAATATACTACTTGTTCGTTGATATTTAATAAATCGATACATTTAGTAATAAGCTAATCAATATTAAAAAAATAAATAATTTAAATATAAAAAAAAGACGGATCGATTTATCGCCAAATAACCTAAAGGTTTATTTTCCAAACAAATTTAATAAACTACTTTTTATAAAATAAATACTCGAAAAAAATGGTCTGAAATGTATCTCATCCGCGTCTCATCCTATTTTTATGTCGATACTTTTCGTAATACATAATAATATATTATGGTAAGTATTTTATAATAATTATTTTTAATTTTAAAAACAGTTGATTGAAACGTTTGTTTTCGTTATTACGTATATTTTCTCCTCTAAGCTACGATCAATTTAATATTATTTAAATGTAGATTAAAAATTTGGTCTAAAAACCAATTTTTTTTTTTCGTGTCGAAAATTTTAAAAATTTAATTAGATTATTATTATTTAATCATATTGCCTGTTTTAATGTGTGATAAGTCATTTTATAAGAACTCGGTTTCGCGTTAATGTTTATATTCCTTAATTAGTTATAATTTATAAGCTACTGTTGTTGTAGCGAATAAAACGATAATAATGTATTATAATTTATGAAATAATATCGTTTACGTTAAAATAATAATTAATGTTTGTTTTTTTTTTTTTTCATCGGTCAAACACACACATTTTGGTTCCATAATATATATGATTCTATAATCAATTATTAAATCAGTGTAATTACTTCGTAAGTAATGATATAGCGAATAACATTTCACGAATTGATTGAATTGATAATTTTACGAAATGATAAAAACGAGAGAGTAGTCTCGAGCGAATTTATAATAAAATTATATTATTCGAATAAAACACGTCGTGTTATTAAAAGCAAGTCAATGTATTTTATGATTTTCACATCACATGCAAATAATACGTACGTACTCTTACGTATTTTAAGAGGAATTAATCTAATAACGGTGGCGATTGCGAGTTTTACGAATGATTTTTCGTTCCGACAGTCGAGATCGGAAATAAATTCGAATTAATTTCCATCATTCAAATCATTTTGACGATATTATTATTCAAATAATGCCCGCCCCCCCCCCCCCCGTGCGCCGACAAAGAACTACATAATTTGCCAATTTGCATTTATTTTCCAAATAATATGCGTTTCTAAATTTAACGGGAAAAAAATAAAAATAAAAACCCTTTCGTCGCACAGAAAAATTACTTTATAAGAGTAATTCTGTTTTGAATAAATTATTCACGAAAAGAATAATAAAAAAAAAAAAAAAATGTAATCGAATTACCATCATCGCGTATAGCGTCACATAATGGTAATTTCGTTACGATAATTTGTAATTTGCATCGATTACTACCCGTTCGTTACTATTTCATAAAGCGACACACGTTGGACACATTTTTCAGACCCGAGGCCGAGGCCATTTTCAATCCGATCGCCCGCCCTCGGCGTATGGCTTTTGCCTTTTACGTTATTTTCACTTTTAAATAAAAACACGACTGCCCAATGTCCCCCGGCCCGTCTAGATTTTCTCCGGGCGAATCGCCTCAAAAACAAAAAAAATCATAATTTTTCGCCACAATGATCACGTGAAATTTTTTACCGAATACTCTCTTATATTATGATGTAACACGTTTTGTAGAGATGAAATACTTTACAAAAGATTTAGACTGTTTTTGTGCAATTTATTTGCAGGTACATTTGAAATCGAAATTCTAGATCGTATAAAATGAAGACTGTTTGAAATTTTAAAAAAATTTACGGAATTACGCGAGCGAAATATTTTTCCATAAACATTTCAACAATGTACACATTTTGCCGACACGTCTTATAAAAAAATACGAAAATCGGAAAACTTTTCGAGGTGCACATTGGAGACGTCCCGAAAATTGGTTTTTGCGGTTTTTCGTATCAAAACTATTAATTATTATAATAAATTTAAACGTCCGAGATTTGGTACTTAATTATATTTTCCCACGTGAAAAATGTGTTTGATCGTGTGAAATATAACGATATGTATGTACAAAATAAATTTTAAACCATAAGCAATGCGGTTCACACGAAAAAAGGCGATCGAAACGCGACGAGAAACGCTGTGCGACGGGGCGGTCTGCTAAAATTGTAACAAATTAATTTTTCAGAAATGTATACATTTCCATTGCTTCGCGAGTTTATGACGCGTTTACACGAGTATAATGAGAAAATAAATTTTATTATTATGGATAAAAATTCTATTTCAATTATTATATTTAACTGCAAACAGTAGTTTTTGTTCAAAATGTGTTTGGAATTATGTTTTCCTATATTATGGTATTGATTTTGGTTTAATAATAATCTTTTAAATCGGTACATAATAATTGTACTCAATTTAAAAAAAAAAAATTTAATCGCCCTCACACTTTCAAAGCCGCCGCTGCAGCGCTCACGCACGTTTTTACCGTAAATCGGCCGTTTCTCGGTATTATATAATATACTCGTATACGTTTCGTCGCATACCTACCACATCGATAATAATTCAGCGCTGCGGACGTAATAATTGAAAACGTAGAAATGCGCCTATTGTGAACTGCGGAAACGGTTCCGTTTGATATTTAAAATATTTTTACGTTTACAAGAAAATCGACGAGATAATTTATAATAAATTTAATTTTACGAATTATTACAAAAATCGAGATTTAACGATACGCCTGCTAGGTATAATACGACGGTAAATAAATATAATCGCTATGTACTACTCGCGGCTTGCCGATAAGACGTGCGGAAACACTATATATTAAAATATTCCTACGTTTAGATGAAAAAAAAAACGAGAAAATCGACGAGATAATTTATAGCAATAAATTTAGTATTCGTTTTATAATGATTTCGTAAAATTCTAGATGAAAATCGACGAGATAATTTACAGTAAATATTCGTCTTGTAATAATTTTACGAATCATTACACAAAAATCGAGATTTAACAATACGCCCATTAGGTATACGACTGTAAATAAATATAATCGGTATGTACTACTCGCGGCTTGCCGATAAGTGCGGAAACGGTTCAGTTTGATATTTAAAATATTTTCACGTTTATAGATGAAAACAGATGATATAAATAAAATCGATAAATTTAGTACTCGTTTTATAATAATTTCACGAATTATTATAAAAATCGAGATTTAACAATACGCCTACTAGGTATACGACTGTAAATAAATATAATCGGTATGTACTACTACTCGCGGCTTGCCGATAAGACGTGCGGAAACACTATGTATTAAAATATTTCTACGTTTAGATGAAAATCGACGAGATAATTTATAATAAATATTCGACTTGTAATAATTTTACGAATCATTACACAAAAATCGAGATTTAACAATACGCCTATTATAGGTAAACGACTGTAAATAAAAATATAATAGGTGTGTACAATGTACTACTTACGGTTTGCCGATGGTGGATGGATCGCTGTCGCCGTCGCCGTCGCCGTCGCCGTCGCCGTCACCGTCACCGTCACCGTCACCGTCACCGAACGACTCGTGAAATTAAGTAACGGATACACGCGAAAGTCACTCGATAAAAAAAAACAAAACACAATTAAATCGAAAAGCGAAAAAACGAAAAAACTGACGCGATTTGGCGAGAAATAAAAAAGCAATAATAATACGTATAACGACGCACGGGCAGATTACGGAGAAAAAAAATAACCGACGAAACCGACGAAACCGACGAAACCGACGAGTTCGCGACCGCTGTCGACACAAGACTGAGCTTTGGTAAGCTGCTGTGCTCGCGCGTCACTCCGGATCGGCGACGGCCGGGTCCAGCTGCTCGGCTCTCATTGGTCGGCTGGCGAAAGTCGCTCGGGCTTTCCATTGGCCCGCTAATTGCCCCCCCCTCCCCGTTCCACGCGCAAACACGCCCATTATTACGTTAGTTCGTTACATCGTCGTCGTCGTCGTTGTTTTCGCGATTACATAATTTCAAGTAATTACAGATTATTCTTATATAATAATATTATTATAATATTACGACCGCGTTATCTGGACCACACCGGTTACCCCGGACCATATAAGTTATACCGTGGTATGTGCGCGTGTTCGCGATAAGAACTGCTGTAACAGTCTCGTCGCTGTCCTATCACGTCATCTTAAAAACCGTAGAATCTGCGTCTGGTGAGAAATTTCATTTGTTCGGTACTTTTGAAAGGTTTCGTTCTACCAATTTCCCGACATTTCACTGCTCATGCACTTGACTGCAATTCCAGCATCACTTCTGTAGCCGAATAAGTTAATCGGTGTAACATGAAAATGTATAAGAGCTTTTTTTTCCCCAACAATTAGCTACACAATAATAATATGTTATCATGTCCTACTGTACTTGTGCCCCTCACGGGCGTTTATACAATAAATACAAATACAATACACAATTAGTAGCGTAGTAATACACAATAGAGTTGGTCCTAATACGATATGCCGTATTAAACGTAACTGTTGCAGCAGTTATGCCGTTCTATGACCTTTGTATTTATAACTGCTATAACAGTCTCATCACCGTCCTATCACATCATAAAAACCAGTGACTACTATAGCATAGTCACTTCACACTTGACTGTAATTCTAGCATCACTTCTGTAGCCGAATAAGTTAATCGGCGTAACATGAAAATGTGTAAGAGCTTTTTATTAGCCACAATTAGCTATATAAATACACGTAATACATAAGTATATACAATACACAAGGTTAGGTTAGTAGTCCAGTCATTAAACGATTTTTTGAGGAATTAAATCGGAATGTTTTGAAACTTTGCAAAAAGTTTGGTTATAGGCTCCTGATTAACCGAAAAAAAGTCACCATCCCTCCGAGGTCCGGAAGTGTCCGCCATCTTGGATTTTATGTGCGATTTTTCAGTTTTTTAAAATTATCTTTGGAAATACTAAGTTTATTTCAAAAATACCTCTATGCAAAAATGTAGCTGACAAAATTTTAAACAAATATGGTTTTATTATTTTTTTTGTAGCTTGAATAGATTAAGAGCAAAATTTAACCAAGTGTTATCATATTAGACGCGGCGCGTATTAATACTATACACCAGGGGTCGGCAATCTTTTTTGATGGAAGAGCCAAAAGTTACAATTATTTTATAACATTATGTAAGTACATTGATAATTTTACAAAAAATGTATTTTAGAAAAAATTAAATGTGCAAAAATGAATTATGTAATGTATTATAAATTATAATATGTATAATGAATTAGAATAATAATATTAATTGTAAAAAAAAATGTAAATAAAGCAAATGTTGTGATGATTCTGTAAAATATTCAATGTACTTACATAATGTTATAAAATAATATTTATATTTTACTAAATAATACATATGGTTATAATATTTAAATTATTTATAATATATAAACGTATATCAATAATAGCGTTTACCTGTAATATGTATAAAAAACGTAAATATTGCGTTTCTAGTGGACACGAATGCGGCGCGCCGCCTATGTAAATACGTGTATAGTATTAATACGCGCCGCGTCTAATATGATAACACTTGGTTAAATTTTGCTCTTAATCTATTCAAGCTACAAAAAAAAATAATAAAACCATATTTGTTTAAAATTTTGTCAGCTACATTTTTGCATAGAGGTATTTTTGAAATAAACTTAGTATTTCCAAAGATAATTTTAAAAAACTGAAAAATCGCACATAAAATCCAAGATGGCGGACACTTCCGGACCTCGGAGGGATGGCGACTTTTTTTTTCGGTTAATCAGGAGCCTATAACCAAACTTTTTGCAAAGTTTCAAAACTTTCCGATTTAATTCCCCAAAACATCAATTTTAGAGCTTAAATGGACTATAGGTTGGTCCTAATACGATATGCCTTAGTAAACGTAACTGTTACAGCAGTTATGCCGTTCTATGACTTTTGTATTTATAACAGCTATAACAGTCACCACTGTCCTATGACATCATAAAAACCAGCGACTGCTATGGCCGATGGTTTTAAACGTATAAGCCAAAGACTGACAAAAGAATAGGCTAAACGTACGGAAATCGACGATATATATATTATAAACGATGGGCTCTTTCGTACGGTCATCACAATCGTGTATTCTATCTGTGCAGTCGCCGCGCCCACGATCGGTAAATACGTTCGACGATGATAACTCGCTTCCCGTTACGTTTGATAAAAATATTTTTACAGCGATAATTATTATTAAAATATCATAGTAAATTATTTATTAGCCGGTCGGTCGTGTCTTCCAACTGATTAACAATTATTATTGTGATATTAAAATAGCCCAGTTTTATCGAACAATTAAAATGCTTAATTTATATGATATTATTTTATGTTATAGTATATAATAATAGTAAATAGTTAAAGTACAAATTGAGTAGGAAAATTCACACCGAATAATCTCAATATTTTCAAGGACAACAACTGTTCACCAAATACAAACACATATTACACTTAAATATACACGTGGAAACTAATGACTATCTAATGAATGTTTTAAAATTTTAAAATCGTTCCGTGGCGTTTGAGTTTTTCCATGATCAACCCTTGGATGTCTCTGTTGTTTTGAAGCTCGTCAATGTCCAACTGTAAAACAATTAAATAAACACAATCAGCCACACCGGGTAATCATCGATCGACCTACATACGAGTACAATAATAAATCTAAATGCGGTCGGCAGTTTGAAATAATCAACAATGATAGTAATAATAATAATCAGCGGCAAAGATTACAATGTGGTTCTTACCAAAATCGGCTCGTAGCCAAGTTTCTTTAGTTGTCTGACTTTACAGATCGTTAAGCCATTGTATTCGTGGTTATGATACAGTACTGAATTCCTAGCGAGTACCATTAGGGCGTACCATTTTCCTAATTTCGGAGCTTTTTGAAAATCGTTGAAAACAGTTTTACTCGTTAATGTTTCAGGAATAGCCACTGGCTTCCCGTCGGAATCGATGCAAAACAATATATCTGAAAACAACGACAAACAAGTCAATGCGGCACCGGGCGATTCATCACGACAGTGATAAAAATGTCATAAACAATCACCGGCTTTGGGATGGTGAGGAAGAAGATAGCACACGTGTATGTTAGATTCGTTTTTCAATAATCTCACGAGTTCTTTGTACACCATCATGAAGTTGCCGTCGTTAGTACTTGATGACTTTAATGTAGAATCTGTCGGTATATGCCATGCTAAATGCTAAACGATAAAAACAGAATAAAAAACGATACGATAAGTGAATAAGCTTTTAAACAGTTGTATTTTAAAATACAACGGTAAAAATTACAATTTCCTGTTTCAAACCTACAGTATAGACAATTTAAGTATTTATTTACGCGTAGACACGTGAAAACGATGAGTTAATTAAACATAAAGTACAGTCGGTACGGTCGTATGTACACGTTTTACTAATTTAAAAGTAATTAAATCATCGACAAACCATTAAAATAATTTGTAGTTAGACGCTTTCATCATATTTATTTAAATAGGCTTTGGACTATTTAAAGTTTTTAAAGAAAAAACCGCCCAAACAAATATTATATTAAATGATTTATTAAAATGTGTTTATGAATATTATTTATGTTGAACCCATCGAGTTCCGTTTTAAAGGTACACTTAAGATTAATCTGATTGACATTACAAAATCGAACTTAAAATATTATATAACTTACTTCGTTACAAGACACTTTTAACGCCTCGGGTAATAACGGGCCAGAATATTCTGGACATTCAACGAGCAGACTGTTGTTTAAGCAAACGACATCACGCGGAACGTTGAATCTGCACAATTTTTTCCCTAAAATTAAAGATCCACAAATTAATAATATAATAAAATATAAAACAGCATAAATATGTACTGAACACATACAAATATTTAACTCCAAACAATAAATAACACTATTAACTTTTAATCCAAAAGTACTGAAAACACAGTGAGAAAAATGATTTGTTAATTATTTAACTATTGACTTGTGTGTCATCGGGTAGTATGGTAATAAATCAGCCAACGATTAAAGTTGTTTGTTGGTTATAAACAGGGTTGGGAAATATTCGAATAAAATGTTGTTATTAAAATAAATATCGGGATAAAATCGTAACAGAATAATAATAAATAACTGTATTATTAAAAAAAAAGAATAATGCGATCGTTTGGTTATTCAATTTGATTAGACGTTGGTGACTTTAGTAAGTAATTTCGAGCACACAAATACATTTTGAACAACAATTTTGAAGATATTTAGAAATTAATTGTGAAGTTCAAAGTAATAACATGGATAATAACAAATAACTTTAACAAAGTAATATAATCTGATAGTTAAATTATCTTTAAATATTACTTTAGTTTGGTTTTTTTTTTTAAATTCATTACTCGTACCAAAACATGTCTGCAGTGATTCCATGCTTAAAGCGTTTGAAATACAATCTAACGGATAGATATTTTTCACTGCCAAGTACGACAAAATGAAAACATAACATCTGGGATGTCTTTCGATCTCGGCTTTTCTTGCATCACTGCGAATTTCATTGATAAATGTCTCGAATATGCATGGTCTTGTCTGTGGATTGTAATTGAACATGGCCAACGCCAGTGTTATTCTCTCCAAATCCTAAAAAAAAACCAAACGTTAAGAGCCGTTGTTTAAATAAAATTATTTATTTTGTTCCATTTACCTTGATCCGCGCATCAGATATTTCGTCGACCATTCGTTGACAAATCTTTTTCAAAAGACCTTCGTGTTTTATCAACAAATTAGTACCCAATAGTGCCATATGTACGCAACACACTAGTTGCACTTCATCGACGTATTCCAATAAGATGTTCATCAATTTGTTCATAGAATCAGCATTATGGTGTTTCGTGCAGTATCTAAATATCTAAATACAGTAAAATGATCCAGATTAAAATGAGCAAAAACAGCGACGATATTATTATTCAAACGTATAAATGGGAAACAATTTCAATTTCAAATAGAAAATAATGTAGAGGATAAATATGTGTTGAAAAGGAATTTTATTATTGAATCAATATTATATTGAGTTACTCTCACAACAACATGGCTGTAAAATCGTGTAAAATAGAATGAAAAAATATTTTTAGTCGTCAAGTTCAAACATTACAAACGTTTTCAATACTTATAAATGGGAAACAATTTCAATTTGAAATAGAAAATAATGTAGAGGATAAATATGTGTTGAAAAGGAATTTTATCATTGAATTAATAATATTATATTGAGTTACTCTCACAACAACACGACTGTAAAAGCGTGTAAAATAAAACGATAAAAAATAACTACCTTTAAAAACGCTGCCAACTCTACGCTGTTGATATTCTTCATTTGACTGGTCACAGAGCAGTACAAATTTTTCACAAGTTCTTGATTGCGTATGGGCGTCTGAGTTTTGAAAAATCCCAAAGACAATATGCCCAGTTCTTTGATATTAAAGTCATTGTAATATGAGCATATTTCCTGTTCGATGTCGTACATCGGCAACGACGGTATGAACTTTCTACTGGTGTTTGCATAAAACATCATCTGAACTAATTGCTTGGGAGTCAACCTGAAATTGAAATAAAAACACACAGTTAATTTTTACAACACGATAATCGAATATATATAATTCCTCGGGGTGACATTGATTTAGTGAGCAAATTGTTTGTAAAAAAAAACATGTTGATTATTATGGATTCAATAATGAAAAATTAATCATAAGTACCCATTTTTTTATGAAACGGACAGAGAGTATATTATACTGTTATATAGATATGTTATACCTTTAGAATTGGGCAACAATATCTAATAACAAATTTAATGTAGCCTAATATCCCTAGTACCTGGGTAACCGAATAGCTCACCTGGACGGTTTGCGGCCGAGCTTCCTGAGGCCTATCCACACAAAGTTACTCAACCTGGACAGCTTCATCAGGTACCAGTGGTCCATGAACAGCAGCAGCTTGTCGAGGCTCCACCTGCGGTGCCTCTCTATGCACTGCGTGTCGAACACCGTCCACAGCCTGTAGTAGACCGGGTTCTTGGCGTTCTTGGTGTTCCACGGCTGCATGGCTTTCAGCACGGCCAGCAGCCGATCGTCGTCGACCGTCGGCAGCACGGCGATCAGGCGGTCGCGGACGTTGTCGAACGTGGCGTCCGTCACGTCGTAGTCCCGGCCGCGCACGTACGCGCCCATGGACACGAACGCCTCGCACACCTCGTCGGCCGCCGTCTGGCCGTAGTCCCGGGACACGAGCGCGTGGAACTCCTGGTCCGTGACGATCGGCCAGCCGTGCCGGGCGCCCGGGTCCACGGTGGTCTCGCTGTAACCGGCGTCGTTGACCATGGCGTTGTGCGCGTTGTAGTTTTCCGTGTCCAGGAACACCGTCCGGTTGACCGACGGCAAGGACGACGAGGACGACGAGGACGACGACGAGGACGACGGGCGCGCGCGCGGCCGCGCCGCGACGCCGGCCACCCAGGCGGCCGTGGACACGGGCGGCACGGGCACGTAGCGTATGGCCAACGAGCGGCCGACGGTGGCGAGGCGGACGAACGCGTTCATCGTCGTGTGGTGCGCGCGAAAGGCGAGAAGAACAAAGGTCGACGAGTGGCGAGTTGTTGACGGCGGCGGAGCGGGGACCTTACATGGTCGACGACGACGACGACGACGACGACGACGACGATGACCGGCGTTTATTTATCGACGGGACGAGCGCGAAACGAAACGCGAAAAAATAAAATTAATCGAGAAATGAGAGGAGACAATGGAAAAAATAAATGTTTAATCGCTCGGCGGTGTGTAGCGCGTCCCTCACGTGTTTGATAACGACGTCGCCGCCGCCGGTTGATAACAGGTCCAACTACGCGGCGGCGGCGGCGGCGGCGAATCGAGCGCCGCCGCCGAACTCTGGTGGTCATAATAATATTATAATACGACTGCTGAAATGTCGAATACGATAATTTCTACTCTGTCGGACGACGTTGGCGATTATCATTTTTGATGCACTCTTACCATTTATGCCCTTGAAAATTATCATAATATATGCAAAAGTGCTAAAATATGCTCTTGAAAAATTACAAACTTATATACTATTGATTATTATTTCGATTGCTTCTTCTGCCGTGACCTTTAAACGGAAAAAAAAAATTTCCATTCACGTTGTTTTTATGATTTAATATTTTTTTTTCCAAATCTTACACAAAATATGAATTGCATTGTGTCACTGACATTTTTCTCACATTTTCACAAATGTCAATGAGCGGGCGATTGTTGGCCAATAAATTTTTGTTATTTTCCCAATAACGGTAGTTAAAAATTTATAATTAAATTTACATTTTAATGTGCCTATTGGATTTAATTATTTTTCGACTACTCGCCGTGTACTTGCTATTCTACCTATATACGGTTGGAGACGAAAGACCTCTAACTAAGTCTCGATCTGTGTATAAATAGAGTTTTAAAAATCAAACGGCGTAATGAGTGACCTGGACGTTTTTAATATTTCTTTCCCTCTTCTCTGTCGTTTTCGGGTATTTTTCACTAATCCGTTCGCGAAGTCTTTTAGAGCCGACACACCGACGAGTTTGATCAATAATACCCGTGTGCGCGGCGTATTACGAGCCGGTACGCGTACAAAACATTCCGTTACGGAAAAAAAAATCCAGGCGCGACCAGACGCGTCCGCCGTCAGTTGGAATTCGGGACTCGGATTAGTTTCTACTAGATCGTCGAAACATGCACAATTCGCCGAAAAAGAAGAAAAACAAAAAAGGTCACAAGAAAAAGAACGTCAAAGAGGAGAAAGATGCGTTACAAGAAGTGGACCGGACCATGTACAACATACAAATAGCCGATCTGACGGAAAAACTCGCCAGGTATCACGGAATGTAATAACGTATCGATAATCGCACGTTCAAACTGTAGATTAGAAATCGAGAGAAATGTATCGTATTTGATTTTGCGTATTTTCTACTGCGCGCCCCTCACGTCCGTACACATTGTGTTGGTATAAATAGGATTTGTTGTAATACACGTTTATTTTATTCAAAACAAATCGATATCGAGTCGTGGGAAAAAAATTCTGACAAAACATCAATAAATACATAGTTAATAATAATATAAATAGTTAATTCGCTATAAGTTGTTCGACGGTAACAATAGTAGTTTACTAAACTTTGATTTCTTTTTAAAAACAATTTATAAGAAATAAAAATGTCGAATATCCTACGACGACGGTAATTATTAACGTATTGATATGTCCTATAGTATTATTGTACTTGTTTTTAATTTGGATATCGACGATGGCAGTTGATTTTATTAATAACCAAAGTTTGAAAATAAAAATAGAAAAATAGAATAAATGCAACGGAAAGTGACGGAAAAAATTCGTTTTAGAGAAATTTAATTCATAGAGTCATCGGAAAACAAAGATCGAGACATTTTTTATGCACATAATGTATATTATGTTTTTCTGGAATTTTATCGACGCACATTGACAATTTATATTGTACGTATATTATATGCATTGTGTTTGTGTCTAATCTAGAAAAAATATTTGTAAATCACCTGTTTTATTTGAGCTGGCTTTTCTCAAGTATTTCAAAACAATCATTACGCACTGATATATAATATTATAATATATTTATTGAAAATCGCCCTTAAATAACTTTCTAGGATAACTAATAGATGTGTAGAGTTGGAGAAAAACAACGATTTGGAAAGAGAAAAAGCTAACGCGTTGAACGAAAGCCAGTGTGATATTATTGCCTATTTGTCTCGGCAAATGGAAATGAAAAACAACGAGATAGTCGATTTGGATAACACTATTTCTACGTTAAAAACGGTAAATATAAAAACGACGGCACGCGTGTAATGTGATTGTAATAATTATTATTCGATTAGACGATTGAACATCAAAAAATGAAATACGAAGATATTATAATGAAAAAGAACGGACAGTTTGAAACGGTTTTTGGACAGTTGAAAGCGGAAATCGGATTGTTAAGTAATGTAAAACACATGAAAAAAAAATGTATTTAATAAAATTACTCAATACTCCCGTCGAAAAAAAGGAAAAAAATTCGATTCGATTTTAAACGCGGAAAAAAATATAATTTTGGCAACAAATAGAATTGCGTTTATAA
This sequence comes from Drepanosiphum platanoidis, assembly GCA_948098885.1. Classification (NCBI taxonomy): domain Eukaryota; kingdom Metazoa; phylum Arthropoda; class Insecta; order Hemiptera; family Aphididae; genus Drepanosiphum; species Drepanosiphum platanoidis. The sequence continues at coordinate 8,126,226 of OX402542.1, read as the reverse complement.
AAAAAAATTAAAACACCCGGAATCGTATTATCTAGACTAAATTACATAATGTTATTATATTCGTAGATAGCAAAGTGAATTCATTGAACGAGTTCAAAAAACAGAGAACTCAATTGACCGACAAATTTCTAAAACAAGAAGAAGAACTGTCGAAACTAAAAGAAGAGAAAAATAATTTGGTATACGAAACGGAAAAAAAACTTATCATAGCCAAAGAACAGTGAGTAGAAATTACGATATTTTTTAAAAAGTCAATTAATTGTGTGCCTAGTTAAAAAAAAAAAAACGGTTTTAAATAATAATGCACTCTCGCGCGTACTCGCCTATGAATATTCGCAGTATGAAACGTCAGAACGAAGCGAAGCTTTTGCAACTGTCTACGACGATTCAAAATAACCTGCAGAAACTGATGTCCACGACGTTTCAAAGGACTTTACAGGAAAACACGGTTATCAAGTCGGAAGTAAATTTTTTTACGTAAAAATCGTAACACCGCGGCCTATGCGGTACAATTGTTAATTTATATTCGTATTGTCTTTAGCTGAACAAATGTTCCGAGAGCTGGTTCAAAATGAATAAGAAAATCACGTTGTTGAAATCGGATAATTTAGATTTGAAAGTCGAAAACAAAATGTATTTAAAAGAAAACAGCCGTCTGAATAAAATCATTGTGGCGCAAAAACAAGTACTAATCGATTCGTAAATTTGTTTTCGATAATTAGATAAAATATTGTTGAAAAAATAATTATTAATATTCATGCGCTCAGACCTAAACGAGAATTTCTTTTTGTCCGTACGCTTTTTTACATTAGATAATGGACGCGATGAGAGCTAAAAAAATTGGCCTCAGTTGTCAAGTGCAAGACTTGTCGGTGAAGAATGAAAAGAACCAGCGCATGGCGTACAAAGCCAGCAGAATGAGTACGACTATGGCCAAGATGAAGAAAAATTCGAAAATTAAAAACCGCAAGATTCGGATCTTGGCGAACAATTTAAGTGCGATAAAGGCCGAGTTGGAAACGTTGTGTCTGCACATATACAAAATGGATTCGATGCTCATGACGACCACGGCCTCGATGGAACACGTTTTGAAAGTAATTCGAAATCGTAATTTTTCAACACTTTAATGCTTACCGAGTCGTACACTGTATTTAGTTGGACCAGGTGGACCAATCGTTGAGCAAGTACAAGGGTAACGTTTACTACACGTTCGTCGTGAATTTATATAAACTTTTCGTCGCTACGAAGTTGAGAAAAGTGGAAATACAAGGATTCGATTCGTGAGTAACGCTATTGACATTTTGAAAAAAATAAAACGTTTATTAAATCACTACTGTTTGAAACATTTGAACGAATATTTTCTCGAGTAGAATTTCTTTCGGATTGTTTAATAATTGACTGTACGCGTAGGTAATTTATTCTTTAAAACGAAACAAAAACAAATCTCAAAACAAATCTCACACAAAAATAGGTTTTTAATCGTTACACTCGCCGTGTATTTAAGAAGTTTTATGTAAGCAATTTAAATCTAGAAAAAAGTCTAGAAAAAGGAAAACGTTTTGTCCGAAAAACTCGATTTAAACCACCGCGAAATTGTTAATTAATATTTGTTAATCTGTTGTTTTTTTTTTGTCGTATTGCAGTGTCAAAGCAGTGAAAGTCACACTATTGAACTTGAAAAAAAAACAGAGATCGACACGTTCGGTTTTCAAATTTCAAAGAAATCGTTTGAAAATGAAACACTTGAAATCGTGTAAATGATATGTTAATAATAATAATATTGTTCCGAGCGTGTGCGCTAACCTAGCAGTACGTTTACTAAAAAATTCACTTACCTTGTGCTTTTTACAGACTTAATTGTTCAATACATTTTAGTTGCCAATCACCAACTGCTATCTTGTTTAAAATTATATTTTTCAACTCCACAATCATTATTATACTTGCATTATATTACAATTTTTGTCACTTCAAATAGTTATGCATTTCTTAACCTGGTGGATTAATAATTCAATATCATTACATTTTATGTTATCCAAGTCCATCCAATCATTTTTTGTCTAATTTTGTTAATTTTTTTTACACATTTGATCTCAAACAATTTATGTTAAATTATTATTCAAATATATGAGCATTTATTACTATAAATTATTGTATTATTTATGTTTTTTTGACTCAAATACGGGTCAAAATATAAAACCGAGTACATACTTTATTCGCATACAATGTTTCCATATTTAATTTTTCCCAGTCGTATTATAGTGATCAAACTTAAGATTACGGCTAAAGATCTAGAATAGAGTTCACATTTAAAAACTGCTCGATGATAATATTCAAAATCTTGTTTAAATTTAAGCCTGGACATGGGGATTGATGTGATGAGAATAAAAACAATACACTACATACCTTGGTGAGTATTGTGAAAAGTATAGAAATTAGCCGACAATGACCTGATGACGACCGGATGATTAAACGACACACATTTACTTGACAGAGGTAATTTTGAGTTTTTTTTTTCTTTTTGTATTCTATTACTGAGCTTTTCTTCTCATTCGCATCCGACGCTAATACTCAAAAAACACGCAAGACAAGATGGATATTACGTTAGTAAATAAAAACAATTCAATATTACATTTGTTTAAACTTGGACCATTTGTTTGAAAATAAAATATTAAATGTATCATACATTTACATAATATGTTTATGATAGAAATACTTCAAAGGTATACATAGAATCGAAATCGTAACAGAAATTAAAACGTAACTTAAAGTAATAATTATGATGAGGGCCTAGTTAGATAAGATCTATATATATATATATATACAATGATTGATGACTGATTTACACGTTCGGGGTGGAAAAAAAAAGGATACAAAATAATTATCATTTACAGGTACATAAATAAATTACGAAACATTGGTAACTTGATAAAAATTGAGAATATATCGATCGATAAAATATAAATTAAACATTACTTATTTTTTTTCTTTTTTCCTTTTTTACATCGCTTTGTAGAAACGGTTTGTTGGGTGACGAGTTGATCGTTCTCTTCGACTGCTTCAGGTTCTGAAAGTTCTGAATACACAAACGATAAAGACATGCTTGAATCAATAAAAAAAATCTAGACATCGTTTTTAGTTATAATATACCTTTGTCGAGTAAAATTGTTAGAATTCCTATATAAGATATATGAGAAATAATATTATATAATATGAGTGTGTCATGACCGTGAGATTATAATGTAAATTATATGTAAATATATATTATATATACAAGGTAATTGTTTTAAAGCGCACCAGATAGAGATATTTCGGATAATATTTCTCAAAAAAATAAAAAAGAACATTTAATCGCACGCTATGAAAATGCTTGGATAAAAAAACATTGACCGCTATATTATTTGTTAGTCGACTATATCCATCTAGAATTTACATGTCGCAACGTAAAACTACAAATCGAATAGATTATTTTCTGAAACTTTGGGTATACACAAATCTAATATCACTAGTTAATTTGATAAGGTTATTTTAAACATAATAAATCATAGCCGGCTAAACGGCAAGAGGTAATATCCTTAATTATTAAACATTTTTAAACCCCTGTCCTCTATATCGCTCCAATCGCAATTCAAATAGTAATAGTTTATAAATTATTAGCCCGATATTAGATTAATATATACCAATATATGTATTCAGAACACTAATCTATTTGTAAATAATAATTAAAATTGTTGATTACCAATGGGGCATGAGAAAACATAAATGTAAAACACGGATAAATCGAGGAAATGATCGTGAAAATTTTACGGGGTAAAAGTATCCGAGATATACACGAAGGTGCGCTTCAAACAAATACCCGATTTACAGATAATTTAAGTCATAAATATATGAAAATAATTCTATTGAAATTAAATTTAAATTTACATTTTTGAACATGTGAAATCAATTTTGAATTGGACCACGATTTTCTCCTTCAACAAGTCATATTTCGACGAATCCAACTTATTTATTCCAAACATTGCGTTCAAACAAAGATGTATAGCATTATCAATTTTAAAGATGACTGTAGTTTAATGTCACTAATATCACAAAAAACCATTTCGAAGAATATGTCATATTTCAATAGTTATAACACATAACACTCGGAACTCTTTACATTTTAAAATAGTTACGATTGTATGTAAAAACATTAACAAACATCAAACGTTTTTCGATAGACATTATTCAATAGTTCATAATATATTTTTAATACTAATTCAAGAAAAAATGTTTAAAATTATTATAATAATAACATGAACATTTGATTGTTCATCGATTTTAAGTATGCATAAAGTTCCGAGCTCTGATAATATATTATAACATATTATTATTACCCGCTGCTTTATTCATTTGAAGATTTTCATTCATGGCTTCAGCCAAATCTTCTAGAATTTTTGTGTCCCCTTGATCAGATGATAGATCAGATGAATCGCCATGATTTAAATCCAAAAACTTGGGCGAGTAATCAAAACTACCTGCAACCAGTAAAATAAATTATAAAAATATTCGACATTTTATTCAGTTAAATTTAATTACACGGACAAAATATTAATCGTAGCATTCATTTTTTAGATGTTTAATTAAAAATTGGGCTAAACAGTTTTTACAGTAAACTGTAATACATTATGTATTACAATAGTTCCGAAAGATTTAGAGCACTGACATAAGTTTAAAAACAAAACAAATAAATCAGTGCATAGTAGACACTAAAATATTATTTTAAAAGAAAAAAAAGGCAAGCATTGAAAATTTTTTTTTTACAACATACTTGTATTTTACATTATAGTAGTTATTATATTTTAAAATGATATACGCACTGTTTGAACCACATTCGATGAACACGGGAGTGCTTTGTCTGTGGATATTACTTTGCGGAACACTAACTGGATTTGATTTCAACAGTCGGGATCCATTTTCAAGTTCATTCAATTGAGTGTCTGATTCAGATCTTCTGAAAAACGATTGAACACTGAGAATTCGTTTACAGTATATTATAAAATTTAATTGGTTTTTTTTTACCCCAACGTAGAGCCACAAGTTTTGAACACAAATTGTGGTCCCATCCAAAGACGGCGGTGTGGACCGGCATGTGTACTTATTTCTACCTGAAAATATAAAAGAGTGCTCGTAAACTAATGTTTAACAGTAAGGAGATTATTATTTATTTTTACTTGTGATAACCAGCGTTCGTCGATACTTTCCAACGAATTCTTTTCAGAATTGTTCGACATATTCGTAACTGGAAAACGTACGTAAAGGTCTAATAATGGATTGCCGCGATTCAAAGGGGGGTTGACGGTAGATGCATGAAGAGGTGGTTTGTACAGATTCCACTCGGTCTTAGGTTCGATGTTCAATTCTATCACAGAGTCGTCAAACACTTTTTCTTTGGATATTGCTGGTCATGAAAATCAGAAGCATTTATTTCAGGTATACGCGACAAAATTATTGGAATTAAAATAAAAATCAATACTTACAGTTCGAGTGCATTGGATACATGTCGTATTGCGTCAGAATTCCGTTGCTCGTCATTACGTACAGAGAATCTGCAATATTTTTTTTTGGGTTATAATTGGCATTGGACATTTCTCTGACCATAGAAGTATCCAATACACGACCGTGAGAAAAACATGTAGACAATCTAATACATGTTGTAATTCCAGTTTCGTCTGGTTTTAATTTGTTACTTTGTGATCGAATTTGGCACAAAGAATTTATGATAATTGGATGTGGTACCGATGACACGCAAGGATTAGAGTATGGCAACACGATTTGAGAGTTCTGTACGGATTCTGTCATTACAGGACTATTTCGACCATCAGTCACTAGACCAGCACTACGATGAAACCTGAAATCGTAACGCATTACTTGACATACATTTCACTCATATTATTCATAACTTATTATTGTTATAATATTATATAATATATAACATATATTATTGTAATAAATGTTCATTATAATACCTTGATAATTTATTTACTATATGTGGCGTTGAGTGAGTTCGTAAGCCGATAGGTCCTCCATAAGGTGTGATTGGGAATAAATGAGTGGTTCCTCTTAGTGAACTCACAGCTACCCATCTTGAATCACTTGAGAATTGAATATCTTGAATTTTAGCAGTCGTATCACCTCTAATAATCACAAAAAAAAAAATATAATTAAATCACACGATACATTATAGATAGTGACAAATTAAAGGGCAACTTTTTGGCCCGGATATAATAAAGTAATTTCCTATTTTTATCCAGTAATAATTGCATTCTTTTAGCACAAGGATTAACGTTCAACGTTTTGGTTAACATCGTCTCAAAATTATTTGTTTGATATCATATTATAGCTAATCAAATAATGATACTAATACGAGTAATAGTAAGTAATATGAATTGTAACAATCTTATTCCCAATCAATAAATATTAAATAACCCGACAGTCGTGTTATCCCACAGACCGTCTTCGTTTCAAAACAATACAAATTGCACAATATTTATCAGAATTATAAATACAAAACCGATGGTGTACTAATATATCACACCATGCCTACATAACTACTTTCTATGGTTTTTATCAAAATACATCAGAAAATTTCCACGGGTAAAAAGAATGCAATTATTATTGAGTGAAAAAAGGAAACTACTCTGTGTTGTGTATGAAAGTAAAGGCAAAGGTTATTTTAAGGCATAAGGAGTACCCCGCCCGCAAATTAGAAATACAAAGATCAAGATAATTTAATTATTTACCTATGCAATGTGTATAAATGGTGAACAGCTGCAAATGAAGAGCCTAATATACTAGGATGTATTTTGAACACGTTGAATCTATGGCCGTTTTTATCGGCAGTTACTAACATAAGACCAGATTGATCAAAATTCAAGGCCACAATAGCCTCGCTGTGTGCAGAAAAATGAGCAATAATATCAGGACCTTGTGGTGTATTTTCTTTTAACACTTTGTTCTAGAAAGAAAGAAATATAATTAAAATCAGTTGAAATTTAATCTCTAAATGGACATAAACGTCAACAACGTTTCATACTTTGACGTCAATGATAGTAATAACGCCAGGATTCATTTGATTAGAATCATTTGCAACTGATATGTTGTGTGTTGAAATTGAATTGTGCACACCTGTTATGCTGTTTGCTACAGATCCACTCAAATCTCTTAAGCTTTGGCTTAACGATTTCGCAGCGTGCAAAACTGTAGCCGTATACGAATGGCCATTTTCACCTTCATATCCTCCGGTCGATCGATTCCAAGAGATCAATTTTTTATCTGCGTAAGCCATCCATCTATAATGCAAGTCAAACAACGTCAAATACATTAATTACAAAAACAGTTGAGATTGCGATAGTACTACTATTGACCAAATCAAATAACCTTGTTCCTAGTGCAATCGGGTTTGATTTAATCCCAGTGCTAGGATAACATGTTGTAATTGTAGTTATGTCTTCCACGGTGAGAGCATCGAATACGGCAACGCGCTCTATAAATACCACTGCTATAGCAAACCGATTAACAGCAATATCCACAACAGGGTTCTTGAATTTGATTGTTTTGACCTGGAAATAAAACATTGATTTAACAGTTAAAACTTCCGTGGTGATCAAATAGTTCAGGTTTACCTACCACATCTCCACATGTCAATGAAATAAAACTAACGGTACAGAATGGTGGGCCTGCGCCAGAATTATCACACAACGCGATTAATGGCCTTTTGTGAGCAAACGGATCTTGTCGAAACTTCAATTCCGGTAAAGGCGGAGGTATAAATTTCAACACTTTTACAACTCCTTGCGACCACGATAAAACTTCATACGCTTCACCGTTGGCACCGATATACCATACCTGAAACAAATTGATAACATTTGTAAAATCGTTTTTAGTTTGTAGCCGATTATGGCTAGTTTTATTTATTTTATAACAAAAACATACACAAAAAAATGTTGGATTAAATGTGAAACGTGGAAGCTATTAATTTTACCGTGATGTTTGTTTGTTTTTTTTTTGCTGTTTGAGTGCACGATTTTAACACAATAGTTATCATAAATAATCGCGAAAACCGATCAAAAGTTAGATAAAAATAAAGAGGCAAAATTTAAGTCATACTGTTTTTTTTAACAAAATCTAATTTTTTTAAAATACATTTATTTAAAAGACAAATTTGTATCTCATCTGAGTCTTAGATCTCATTTAGATGTGACATTTACAATAGAATGATAATATGAATAATGTATAAATAATAAGTATACCATTGTTTAAATGAAAACAACACAAAATTTAATTTGAAACACCTTTAACGTTTCAACCCAATTTAAAAATTATATTTTAAGACAAGATTTATTAGTATGGGTGGGCGACAATTTTTCTAATATATGTAAATCTCGGTGGCAAATGTCCACACTGTGACTAATGACATGGCGAGTATCCAAATCTATTATACATACGGTTCAGATGTTGTTGCAGTAAAAAAACTAGTAAAATTGATCACAGTATTGCATTAAAAAAAAAACTAAAAATACCAAAAATTGCAATGAAAGCAACGATTCAAATTTTAGAATCATTAAACATTTAAAATTTAAAATTATAATATATATATATATCACTTTTACGGAAGGTATTTAAAATAAGAATGAACCATCTAACGTTTTTATTTCTTCGGCCAGTATTTAATTTATTTAGCTTATGGTTTTAAATTCAGTAATTTTTCCCATAACACAATTGAAAACAGAAAAAATTATACTATAAAATGTGTCGACAATTGCAAAAAGTTGCATTAAAAACTCATCTATTTAAATTTGAATTTATATGTGTGATATAACTTATGTGAAAAACATTTAAAACTTACTCGGCAATAAATTCTAGAAGTGAAAGAAAAGTCCAAAATTGTGCACAAGCAAAGTCAGTTAGTTTAATAAAAAAACATTATTTTTGTTAAATTCCTGATATTTTTAAATTTATTTAAATGTCACAACATTTTTGATTTCCAACTTTTCAATAAATAAAAAAAAAGATAATTTTATCATACCCAAATCAGTCAGTATTGGAAAAATTAAGTTTAAAATATATATATAAAACTTGAGCAATAATTAAATAAACAATTACGTGTAATATAATATGTAATATATAAATTGTCAAATTTCTAGCCACCGAGTATAGATAGTGATTTCAATAGGTAAATGACCTTCAATTTTTAAGCAATTCAATTTTATCGTACATTTTCTAACTCTTAATTTGATCATTTAAATGTATTAAAATTATAATATTTACTAATCGTCTGTACACCTAATTATATCAACGACTTTTATTTGTTAAACTCATTATTTTATAGTATTAAAAATGCATCTAACTTATCATAAATATAAATGTATTAATTGGAGGGGGTGAGGTAGAGGACGAGTAAACAATAACTAGGTAGAAGACATTAAAAAAATCTCGCATATCTGATGAAAAACGAAAATAAATTAAATTATTTCAATATAATAATTTAATATTAATGGTAATGAAAGGATAAAGTTATATCTTATTGGTAAATGTACAGTTATGTGTAGGTCAATTACCATCCGACTTTGACCTTACTACGTATAGGTAATATAGAATGGAAAAAAATATAAATTTCATTTGTCACAGCTATGGAAATTATTTGAAAATATTTCTGAACACGGTACAAATATTTACATTTGTATTGATGAAATGGAAAATAATTGTGCTCGTTAATTAAATGTTATCGTTATAGAACTAAATCATTCGTATGAGTTTTTTTTATTGTTTATTATAATTATCAGGTATCGTACTTGAATTCCGAATCCATAACCCAAGGTAAGAAGTATTGGAGACACACCGGACATGAGCGATTCGTCATTCTCTAAGTTCGAAGGGAATTCGTTTGGCTCCAACGGTTCCAATTGCGTCCACAGAATTGTTTCTCTGCTGTCGACATTCAGAACGTTAGAATACCCCTGAAAGACACAAACACATACGAGTTATTACATGGGATTAAAATGACAAATGTTTGTACGGTCTTTGTTCGACAAACGCGTGAATCGTACGTGGCGAAACGACGGTGGGAAATCACTTACGTGCGGAACGACGTCTTGAATGAATCCGGCGACGCTGTCGATGATGGACCGATCGACAACGGGGCCCGGCAGCACTTTTTTGCCGATCAGACTTTTGGCCGCCTTGCACGGGGAGTTGGCGGACATTTTTTGTTCGTTTCCTATAAATCATACGCGGTCCGAACAAAGTGGTCCGGTGACATGGTCCTCAGTCGCTGCGGACGACACGGTCCATGAGAGACGATCGTAAATTCGTCGAAGAAAAAAGGGCGAACGCGTTCAGGTGTTCAAGAGAGCGAGACCTGCCGATTTACGCGTCGGGACATTTTGTATTTTTAAAACGAAACGAAACTTTTTCATTCCATTACGAAACACCAACAATAGCCGCCGTCGTCGTAGATATTGTTATTATTACTGCGACTCGTTTGTTATCACGGTAATCACAACGTACGTATTTTGTTGTCGTTATCAAGGCTGTCAGCTGGTGTTGTTGCTGCGCAGTAATGGAAATCGAACGGAAACGTCGTCGGCGATCGCGAGCGCGCGCGGGGGGCCTCCTCACCATACGTGTAATAATAATAATAATAATAATAATTGAAAAAAGTATGAAAAATCATTCGTCATCGTCGAAGAGGCATATTCGATGATTGTTGTCGACTATATAGGAAAATTTTAAGATAAACTTTATAGATAAACTAAACAATCGATAACGATTGTAATAATCGCCGCGACGTGAAATGATATAATAGAGATAGACTAATAATAACGAAATATTATTGAATGTATCAAATTATTTTAATACAAATTGGTAAATATTTTTCATACATATCTTATGAATAAAATAAAAACAAAGTAAATGTCGAGTATTATATCTAAAACACGGTTTAGAAAATAACCATAATATTAATTTTGATAAAATGAAAGTTTTAGAAATATTAAATTGCCAAAATAATATCTATATAAACTCGACTTTAGAAGAATTGCATATTATACATAATGAAATCGAAAAAAATTAAATTTAATAATATCATAAACATACAAATAGTACTGTTACTTATAAATACAATAACCTTTATTATATTTTATTTTATTATTGTTTAAATATATTTAACAGTTTGTATTGAAATAATTTTATATATTCAATAATATTCTGTTATTATTTATGAGTATTAACCATTAAATATGAATGTAATTACTTTGTTTATTTATTTTCTATTTTTTAAATAAATTGTAAACCGTATTAGCAGACGATAGTCGTCGCGTTGTGCAATAATGATATATCGAGTATTCGACCGACGAGACGACTGCCGGAGTAGATTAAAAAACGTGCAAAAAGTTTACACGCGCGCGCGCGGTTGCATACAATAATATGTGCAATACGTACGCAATGTGCATTATAAAATTAATAAAAAAAAAAAAAAGTAAATGCACGCGTCCCGCCGTCAATGCCGCCGAGTATTTTAATGTGCGTCCTTAGTCGTTTCGAGTTTCTAATATGTGGTTTTTTATGCATTTAAACGCGCCACACGGACGTGACAAAACAATAGGTTTTTGTCACGGAGGAGGGGCTGCGATTCTAACGTTTTTCATGATATCGGAAGTGATACTGACGTTATTTATTTAAATAAACTAGGTTTTTACGAGATCAGTTTGTTCGTTAAAATAATAATTAATACTGAGGCCGACGAATAATGACCGAGTTCTACCCGCCTAGAATTGCATCAGTGCAACGTTGAAAATTGTAATCGTGTGCAATTTTAATCGAAACTAAATAGATACAAGACTAAATAGGTACTTACTCGGAGAGAACTGAGGGGAGGGTTCCGTTTGAGACGTATTCGTATGCATTATTATTGTTGTTGTTGTTGTTGTTGTTGTTATCAACCGACGAGTTGCAGAGAACTGAAAGTTTTGGCCGACTAAATAAATGATGACCTCAACTCGTCGTATACTTCTGTAAACGTTGGTAAATCGCTGTGGAAGCAATAAAAGCATTAATAATAAAAAAAAACATAAACTCAATACGCGTATTATGCATGTGCATTATGACGTGTAATTGATTGCGAAACATTATAATTACATTTCAGTGGTTTTGTTCAAACGCGTACCTATTCCAATGACATAATAATAATATGTACTGTTCGATAAAACATTGTCGACTGGACTGTATTTCAAAATCGAAAGTACCGACAAATGTTGATTATACTTTTGTAATTTGTACCAACACTTGCTCGTTGTGGAAGAATCGGCAGTTCCTTTCGTCCGGCTTTTGATTTTCCATCACAAACTCACAACGTAATTACGGTTTTCGCTAAACAAAAGCTTTGTTGTTTTCCAGCTATTTCGTTTTCATGAAAAAAAAAATAACAAAACAACAATAAAATCAACGATAAAGTTTAACGTTTTAAAAAGTAACAACTTACCCGTTTACAAAGCATTGTGCTATATACGCGCATGCGTTTGATGTGAAAACAAATACGTGACTACAATAATAATCGTTACGATTATTACACGGGTGTAATTATTTGATATTTCCACACGATATTACTCGATTTCAATGACGTAATTGCAGTTTTTTCGAAGACTAGAGCATAACTCGTAGTGTTTGTTTGTTTTTGCGGAAGGCATTTCAATTACGTACACCACTTCTGTAGAGGAGAATGCTAATACAAAGAGAACGTCACATTTCCTCGTTTGATGGTAATGAATGCTATAATGATTTTTTGCCAACTATTTGGACAAAAAAAAAAAAAATTAAATTAAATAACTAATGATTAATGAATAACGCGGCGTAAAAGAATACCTGTTAAATCCAAAAGGATACACACACGTCGGATTTACAAAGTGTAGTGTCAGTATTGATTTCGGAACACAAGTACAAAGAAGCTATGCAGTTGTCCAAAGTGTGGAATTCACCTCTCGACAGTCCATTGAGAGGGCTAGTAAAGACATGTTTGATTCTATTTACTCCCGAAAAATGCGATAAAGTGTGGATTTGGTTAGCCGAGAATGGAGTTCCTGAGAATGGCATTGACGGTCGAAAATTTGCTTGGAGATTGTTGCAGAGGTTAGTGATTTGTTTAAGAGTGAATTTCATAATATTTGAAAAAATAATATTGTAAAGTATTTAAGTGTTAGATTTCAAACGCACAAGTAAAAAACTCATCAAAATATCCTAGGTCCAAACTTCAAATCGATTTTTCTCAAAACTATATATTTTGAGTTGTGGCAGTCTTGTTCTAGCGGTGCGATATATTATTGTGGGCATATGTTTCAAAAGGCAAAGTAAGTCATAACTCGAGCTTCTACCACACAAATGCTCGAATTGAGTTTTTAATGAACCGTTTTTACGACTTGACCCACTCATAATAATATGTTATTTTGGTTAAAATGTTTAAAATCGTATTATCGTTGGATAAGGTATCGATCGTTTTATCAAAAACTAAATTGTTAACATTATTTTGATAATAACGCAGCGTGTGTTAATACAAACGATGATAATAAGGTAAACCGAGTGATTCGCTCGATAATATCACACACTGTGTGTAAATTGTTAATAATAATAATAATAATACGTAATATTATACGTACACCTTGATAATGACTTTATTGTCACGACTTTTTTTTTCGTCAGCTGCGAATCGTTCAAGGTAGTCGCCAAAGTCGACAAGACGATAACAGATTGTGATAAAGGAGTATCGAGAAAAAAAAATTAGATAATTTTTTCTACACTCACCATATTATATAGGTTTGTTCGATTTTCGCTCTCGTTATTGTTGCGTTTTTAACATAAAAAATGGCCAACTGGAACGCTCTAATACCTTCGCAATTCAAACCGTCGGGTTTCATCGCAGCTCTGAGATCGTATCTAGGCGGAGTAAGTAAAACACAACTGCCGTCCGTAACAGTTGGATTAATCGTATAATCGTCAATTATTATTATTACCGATTTACAAATAACGTAGTTATAATATGATATCGTTTTCGGGAAATATCAACACTGTTGTGGTGTGGTGTACCTAATAATTACAAAATAAATTCAAGTTCATAATCGTTACTTGAGATTGCTATCCGACGTCAAAGTGAGAAACGCTGTGATGATCTTTCCTGTTGTTATAACGTGTAATTTTTTTACCATCAGATATCATTAGAAATCTTTTAAACGATACCTTTCTTTCTGATTTTTGACTGTTAATACTGACACACTTAATAATAATTGAAAAATAGATTATTTTTATAACGATTAAAGAGTATGCTATTTTTTTTTTAACGCCCCGATCAATGTTTGTTCCAGACCTATTTAATAAATTTACGACTACACTCGCCTACACGGTATACCGTGTCGCACATACTCTATTTTATCACTAAATAAACAAGTGTTTTTTTATTACAGAGCTGCCCGAAAGCTCATTACTGTATTATTTCAATAAAATAACAAAAATTAAAACGATCACTATAATAGGCCGGTTTATTATCATTAGCCATTCACTGTTGAGTGTTAAATATCTTAAAAAAAAAAGTATAATAGTTATAATAAAAAAATAAACACTAACTTTTGAGCTAACCTATATATAACGTTTTTAGTTCATATAAACTTTGACATGATTTCATTCAAACTTCCGTTCGCCAAAACAGTAAATTACAAATCACTTTAATATAATATGTATTTTAGTAAATAATAATACTCACTGTAAATTTTGTGCGTAAAAATGTGTTTGTTTGTAGCGAAATTTCAAACCAAACGTTAGAATGGTCGATGAAGTATCTTCGGCCACACAACCGCCACCCGACGTTCCCGGAGGACCTCATCACAAAGTGTTCAACAATTATTACTGCGTACGCGACGCCCGCAGGGAAGTCACTCATCCAATAGTTATTGTTGAAAATGTTTCGAAACAAATTGAAAATACAAAGTAATTATTTCAAATAATTATCCATAAAATCATATTCAACTTTCATTTAATACCTTGTCTAATACTCATGCCCAGCATAGATTAGGACCTAATTAATTTTCACAGCGTTATTGACATGTTACGTTTTAATATAGTAAGTTGACGTGCATAATTTGTAATATTATATTCCATCGATGAAAAGATATTTGTATGTGCTATTTAGAGTATATACGTTTTAAAAATTAAAATTAATCACTCGACTTGACTTGTATTTCGGCAAATTATAAACCAAATCTCATCGGTGGAATAGAATCTATTAAACTGATTTGTCCAATCGATTTTATCATTGTTATTTGCAAACAAATATTGAAACATTATTCGAGCGATTATTTTTCTCCGATTTAAATTGTATTTAAAATAACAGTGATTTAGATTTAAACATTTTTTCAGGTCACTGGAAGCCAGTAGCCCATCGAAATTGCCTCTTCCTGGAAAAGTTTACCACTGGGATTAAAATTATGTAATGTATTTGTATTCATTGTAGTGAAATGTATAACATTATATGATGTAATTAATAGATTTAAATATACTAATTTTTAAGAACGTTTTATGTTTTTTTTTTTCATCGCGAAAATGTTTAATCATTCAATGGTACGAATTATCATTGTAATTTATTGTCTTTAAAATTACTTGGTAAAAGATTGTTAAGTAATAAACACTTTTAGTTTCATTCATTTTTGTGAGTACGTTTGTCTTTCAAATATAAAGGTCTATTATTATAAGTTCGATTTGTCACGCGAATAAATAAAATTAATTAGAGTAAATATTTAAAGCCAGCGTCTGTAATATTAAGCCGATGTAAACGCGTAGAAGAGTGTAAAAGGTATATCTAATGTGTGTATTGTTTCGATATCTTGGACACGAGTTCAGCTAAATTCTTCGACGCTTAACGTATACAGAAATATTATTATTTGGTCAAAGTCAAATTAAACATTTTATCAAATGCGTATTTAATTTTCGGTTTTAAATTACCGAGTAGATTTGATGATAACTAAATGTCGTTTTCGCGCTATTATTTTATAAGAAAAATGGAAAATTTAGAAATAATGTCACTACAATAATTGGTCACCTTTGATTTCATATTTTATATATATATACTAATGAAACGTTTTCTAAAAAAGAAATAATAACAAATAAATCGAGTCATCGATTACAATTATTCATAGAAAATACAAATTGCCCAGCGAGTTGTAATTTTATCAGATACCGATCACTTATAAACGACTTGACTGTTGTGTTTAAATGTCCACGACCAGTTAAAAAGTAGACAACCTCGACAACTACACGACACATTGTTTAAAACAGCATTTAGAGATTACGTGGTATTATATTGTATATTATATTTATTATACCTAAAACATTTAACAAATTCAACGTTTAAGTTCAAATCAATCACAACAATATGTATTATTTAATTTTGTATTGTTACATAATGTGTAAAACCCTTACCTAATGTAAAGTACCGTCAAAACACTGCGTTCAGAACAACATTGTTTTAGTTTTGATATTTAGCAAAATGACATTTTGAACTAATCGCGTAGACAAATAGTTGTGTGCCTATTGGTTTAATTAAACGTGATAGAATGCCTAATTTGACTTTGCCGTTTTGTTAATACGACACGTTAGTGATATAAACTAGTAATAAAGAACTTATGAATTTCAATATTTATTATATGTAAATGGTTAGACTGCGATGTTGATTAGGACTTAGAGTTAATTGTAAATGTATGTTTATATACGGGCGGATAAAATGATAAAAGTGAAACGGTCGTTCTTGGTCAAAATAAGTCCACTTACAGCTTATAATATTATATTATGTAATATGTTTCGATATTTATTTGAAATTTGAATACGTCTATTTTAAATGTGTTGAATTCGACAGAGTATTTTAGTATTGACTAAATTCATTACAATCAAAATCGGTTTTATTTCAAATGTTCAAATATTCTTACTAATAGTTTGTTTATAAACTTCATTTGATAAATTTAATTGCATAAATTCACGTTTGAAATTTTGATTGAAACCTCAACACCGAGAGTGAAAAAGTTTATAAACGGCGTACAAAATAATAATTAAATATTAAACGAAAGATATTTTTAAGGCTATACGGTTAAATTGAGTTTTTTTTAAAACTGCACGAGATCATTATTATATTCTCCCAAGATTATAAATCGAAATCGGTTTTGTTCGTTTAAATTAACAACTATATAATAAGTATTTTGAAATTATTTACCTATAAAATATGGTCTACTGTGCTTCTTTCGTCAGTGTGTTGTGAACTTATCCGCGTTGATTGTGATCTTTCTCGTTGAAAACTGAATGGCTGATCGTTTAAATTACTATAAATGTGTCAATCGAATTGAAAGAAAAGCAAAAAAAAAAAAAAAATGTAGTTTAAAACGATAAGAAAATGTTTGTAATAGAGTTAGAACAAAAGTTATTATTTATTTTTTTTCTATTAGAGTAAAACACACTTAAGAGTCAACTTGATTGTAATCTTTGATTTCCCTGAGTTTTCCATTTATAATTACCACGAATCGACTTTAATTTATAAGGTAAAAACGAACAAATGAATATTATTAATATTTACCATATAAGTGAAAAGAAGTTTCTCGTCTTTCGAGCAGTGTTTTTTATTTGTTCACTTGTCGTACGACTTGATGTTTAAGTACAGTGTTGTTTTTATGCTTTTGTACAATCTTTTCGGACGCCACTCCGTTCAATACCGAAAACTTTATCCCGACTTTCGTTTCGATTCACCTGCAAGTTACATTATTTATCAATGTAAAATATCAATCGTTCTGATAATAATGTCTCGATTTTAAATTTACGTTTATTATCAGTTATGGAATAATATTGAGGAGTAGACGTCATAATAATATTGATAAATAAATCAAAGACTTTCCGAAGGACTCGATTACATAATATTGATATTACTATAAAAGTTAAGTACGACCGAGACCTATCGTGATGGGCAATGTGAAGTTATGTAATTTATTTCGATTAAATGTTCGTAAAGCTTATTTCGAAAGCAAGTGCTTTTTTTGAATACGATAAAACGAAACTACCAAATCACTCGAGAATAAGCGCAAAGGCGTCCGTTACTTTATTCGAGTTGAATTATTATATTTGTTTTTTTTAATCCGTACAATCGAGTATGTCAGATATTCCTTTACTTCATTTGAAAGCGTTTAAAAACACACAAACACACATACACACACACACACACACACACACACACACACACACAAGTAATAAGTTTGTATGGTAAAATATTGAAAATACATTTTTAGTTTGTAATTTGAATCATCAATCATGATCTCTTATTAAAATTGACAATAGTTGTACACATACCAAACTGAGGAATGTCAAAAACAATTGAAATATTTATCAACCAGAAGACAATTATTAATGTTGTTGTGAACACACAAAACATCATTGGAATGAGAGTTGTTTATTATGTTTTAATAAAAATCAGTACAGATTATCGAAAGCTTTTTCTCTGAGATAAGACCGATTTTATTTTATATACTTATGTCGTACTTGGATTTATATTGACATTAATAAAACAGATTGGAAATTAAAAAAAAAATAGAGTAATATTTTCATTGGAATGAGAGTTGTTTATTATGTTTTAATAGAAACGAGTACTATACTATACTGTAATGTGAGACTATCAAAAGCTTTTTCCCTGAGATAAGACCGATTTTATTTTATATACTTTTGTAATACTTGGATTTATATTGACATTAATAAAACAGATTCCAATAAAATGAAATTATAAGAGTTATTTAAAAGAAAAAACCTAATATATCACTCAAAAAACCGTTACAAAGATTGAATCGTACTACCGATACAAACAATTACTCTACAAAGCATCTAAACTTCATATGATCAAAAATAGTCTCAATAATCTAAGTACAGAATTTGAGTATAATACAGGAAAATGATCTGATGTTAATAATGTACTTATTATCATAAATGACACAGCCAACTTTCTTATATTATATATCGGTGATCGGTCCAAATATACAATATACTTCCATCAGAAATTGAAACAACTAACCCCTTTAATAATTGATAAAAAATAAAAAAAGCAACAATTAACTTAATATGTAGTAAAGAAGAATTGAAGTTTAAAATTTGAAATTCTATGTTTATAAAAAGCGGTTGCTTGAAATTTAAATCATATATTTAATTTGTAAGGTTTATATTTAAAATGTTTATTGATTATAATAATTTATAGTGAATTGTAAATTCATTTTTAAGTATTAGGTGCATTAAAACCTTTTTTTATTTTACAGAGAAATAGAATGATATAAAATATAACTTTTGCATCGGCACGTTTTGTTAATATTTTAACACAAAATAATATGTTCTTTGATGATTTTTTTTCCACCACTTGTTTGTTAATATTTTTTTCAAGCGTTTAATCAACAAACATAATCTGAATTTCAATTATTAACTCGATTTCCAAATAGGTACACATAATATGTGTATTAAATGGGAAATAAAACATTCTGGACTATCGTCTCGTCCGATTTGTACCGTCGTTGTTAAAATTTATTAAAAAACGCCCAGTCGAAGGCATATTTTAAATGATTTCTTTCGGATAAGTATTTCACAGCGACAGTAAAACGTTTTGCCGGCATAGGCACTGCGTGTGAAAAATGTGTAATTAATTTAACAAAATAGTCAAGTCGGTAAATTAGTAGTAAACTACTAACCGATAAAAATACGTAAGTAGAGCGTCAAAATATATACGATAATAATTTCTAAAAATCTTGCATTATTTTCATAACACAATAACATTGTTTGGGTGTAAATACATTTTAGTAGGTAACGTAAAAAGGTCACTGCCTTTTTGAGAAGCGTTTGTTTTTTCTCTTTTCGACATTCGTAATTCGTTTGTGAAATCGCTAGCTCTCGTCGATTTATCATCTACGAAATAACGTGATGTATACGTACGTATACATATTATGTACGAGCGTGTATTGTGTTGGCATCCGAGAAAGTATTTCGCCTGTAAAACATCGAATAATTATTATTATTATTATTATTGTCTTTGATAAATATGCGCGGTCCATCACGACTATCGGAATGTCGTCGTCGTCGACAAATAGTCGACTTCTATTGTGTATACAATACGTAGTACCTCCGTGCATCATTATATTTATTTAATAATTATGTCGGCAAAGAACATTTTGGATATTTACTCTCGACAATCTATATTTGGCATTTAATAAAACGTCATCGACGAACCATGTGAACCGACCGTATAACAATGCGTTTTTTATTTTCGATACTTTAACCGAATAGGCTCGACAAACAAATACGTACGTATATCGCGAGTATCAGATATAATAACATATGAATCGATTGTTTATGAGAGGCGATGAGTCACGATTTTTTGGAAAATTACTGTTTTTTTGTTGTTGTTGAACAAACACGTCCATCTGTGGACGGACAAAAACGGATAGTTTACTTTTGAAAGGAGTCTCGACTTCGTGTGACGTTTGTTTTACGAACAAATTTTGCCGATCAAACTCTGTTTTGTAAAAATACACCTTCGAAAAGAGAGAATTCTCTCTCGCTTCATTCGCCTTTAGCAAAAGGTTTGAAAAGTGGCCAAAAAAAAAAATCAGTAATTTATATAACACTTAAATTGTTAGTAAGTTAGGTAATTTAGATATTGTGATAGTGAAGTCGAGAATAATTTTAAAGCAAAGCGACTCTGAAGTCTGAGCAATCGTTATAGAAACATGTCGTTTTTATTCACATATTATATACTGAGCAAGATTATTGCGATGTGAGTTGATTTTTCAAGTAAAATAATAATTCAAGTCCGAGAAATCGCAATATTTTAAAACGTTTACGTAAAGTTTTTGTTTTATTTCGAACAAGGTGTTAGGTAGATGCAATGAAATGAAATAAAAATCGTCAAAAGTCCCCTTCTCGGGAATGATTTCTATATTTTAAAAAAATTCCAATCGTCCTGTATTATTATTATTATTAGTTTATTACTTATCGAAACCTTTTTCGTTATTCGAATGACGAATCGATTCGCATAACGTTTCGTATCGCCGAGTTCCGAAAAACAATGAAAAACTAATGTTTTCAAGTCGACGACAGACGTGCAGTATTCGTCGTAATGCTGATGAATAATTGTCGACAAAGTCGCGCGATTCAATAATATTATATTTATCGCGTTGAATTTGTCAAGGTGAAACGGACGACGACGACGCCGCCGCGCCGCCGCCGCCGCGCCGTGTAATAATCGAAGTGCGTAGGTATTTTATTTATTTTTTTTTTTTTAACCCGACGACCGGCCGGTAGTTGGCCATTTTGGAAACTGGTAGAGGTACAACGAGCGACGGCATTCCGTATTTTGTACCAGTTTAACCACAAAACTAGGTAGGTATACTAGCATTAATTATATATATATATAAACACACGACTACGTGCCTACATAATATATGTACGACCAATGATACTCGCCGGTATCATCGTACACGAGTGCAATGTACCCATTGACCGTCGACGTCACTACTATATACTTGCATAGTTGCATCTATTTCCGATCGACGGCGGTCAAAATTGTTGTAAAACAATAATAACGCGAGAGTTCCTTTCTCGTGTACGATATCGTGGCCGAGTGAGTGAAATAAAACCAACAGTAGTCGACGATGGTTTATACTTGATTTTTTTTTGATTTTTTATTTCGATAATATTATACTTCTCGAGCGTGCCGCGCGACTAGAAAATATCCCCGTAAGCAAATAGAAAATATGTGTTATCGAAAAACGTTATTTTAAATAGAAATAGGGGATAAGAGCGGAGACTTTGAAAAAACGAAATTAAGATAAGATAGAGTTTATTGAGCTCAGTGGAAATAAAAACAAACAACGAGCGCGAGAACGGCTAGAAATATTATCTTTTCCACGCGTTCCAAAAATTAAGTCAATATTTTCAAGTCTATAAGCTCCTCTCGTTATCTCGCTCGCGGCAATATCATACGTACGTGTGTCGATATTAATATTTAAAACGTAGTTTTCGAGAAAAAAAAATCACTCTAATCGCGGTTTACTTTAATAATTAATTATTGAGAAAAATCAAAATATACGAGAGTATTTTTTCAAAATAAATAAATTATGATTTATTTCACGAGTAGTAGCGTGTAAACAACTCACATCAAACTCTATAAATGTTGTTTTTCCAAATTAAACATATTTATATATCAGTTTAATATATTTTAACCGTCTAGTATCGGTTATGGGAAATTAAATATTTCGAGTGAAAAAACTGTCGACGCGTTTTTTTTCTTCAGTTCCGTCGAGTATACCTAGTAAAAATACCAAACAAACATGCGATATTTTAATACTTAAATAAATATAAGGTACTTTAGGTTATATATGTTTATGAAAAAAACAAAAAAAAAACAGTTGGAGATGTCTACTATACGTATACTGCAGTCTTGACGTTCTAATGGGAAAAAATCGTAGAAAAACTCGACATTTGTATTTGCACACGTGTTGCATTATTAAGAGACACCGAATATTGAAAATATTAATGTTTATCTACGTTTTTATAACGCGGAAATTTAAATTAGACCCACCTTTTTTTATTATTATTATTATTATTATGATTACACGCGTTTCTAATTAGTATAATAATAATTGCAATTCGCTCTGTAAGCGAGTATTGATTAAAATAAGTAGGTAGAGTTGTATAATAAGTGCTATAGTACGTAGTTGTTCAAAGACGTTTGTGCTTTGAAATCTCAACGTTCGTTTAAAACGAATATTATGAATATTATTGGGAAAAAAAATCAACTTCTTCGTAAAAACTAATTATTAAAAAACAACGGAGGAAGGGATAGATAATAACATATTTACGAGAACGTGAACACTATTCATTTTTATAATTTATCAAAATAAAAAAAAAAAACACGTTATCGTTTTAATAATGTTACTAACCAATGTACAAGTCAAGAACGTTCTATAAATGAAAGAAAAAGAAGAAAAAAAAAACCATATCATTATAATAATTTGTATTTAGTATTGATTTTTTTTTTTTATTACTTTTCATTGCATTATTTTAAAACGTATTTAAACCTGCACGTCCAATTATTTTCGTTTTACATACTATTATAATAATAATTATTACTAAAACACAAATCGAACGAATTCGCGCGATCGAACGATTTCGCTAACGACTTTTGAGATTGAAACATAATAATGTAACGAGTAGAGTAATGCTGCCGAATTAAGTACTCGAAAATGTCAAACGAATCATCTAATGAAATCAAAAATATAATATACAACTTAGTATTTACCAATAGTAGTCGACATAATTTGTAATAATTGCAGTAAACTGTATAAATTGCAGTCGGCACTAATACGTAGTGTTATTAGTGTGTGTAATGTTGTGTAATTGATGTTGGAAAAAACAAAACGTTTCCGATTTATTATAAAATCGTTTTGTGCGTTCGGCGTTCTGTAAAATATGTACAATGCGCTTAAACGGCAAATCATTATATTTTATAAATATATAATAGATCTTAATTATCTAAACACAAACAAAAGCTAATCGTTGAATAATTTAAGTGAAATTATTATAATTCGAAACGTCGTCGTCGTGACAGTAAATCGAAATTACGAAATTACGTTGAAATTACACACGATTAACGAATCATCTGTAAAATCTACTAAAACGTGACCCGATTGTGTTAGTAAAACTATATTTTCATATTATTCTCATCGCCCGAAATACAAGTTTTCAACCGTTTTGTCCCGAAGCTAATAGTTATTATTATATAACTATAAGTTAGTTATATTACCTAAATAATATTACCGAAGTATGTTTAATTCGATCGCGTTTGACGAAGCCGTCGTAATAATATTTTATCGAAAAAAACGGAATATTTTCAAACGAAACATTAAAAGTTCTATAAATTATTCGTTGCACACAGTAGTAGATTTGTGTGGAGGACAGCTCGCGCGATCTCTCTCTCTCTCTCTCTCTCTCTCTGTCTCTCTCTCTCGATCTCTCGATCTCTTCGAATTTTTAATGATGGACTCTATGATTGATAAATATTAGCCGTGACTCATCGTGGTCGTAGTAATCGAGCAAATGTCAGCTATTAATAAAATAATACACAAAGCGGCCAGGAATTTTTTTCTCTTATCTCGACTTTTTGAACCTCTAAATCAATATATTCTGAATTAATGGCGAAATACTAGGAAATAATATTATTATAATAAAAACTTTTGTCTTGACTCTCGGTTCACTAAATAAAAAAAAAAAAAATTAAATAAAAAACGATAATGATATCGTGATAACCGATGCAATAAAGGAAACGTTCGGGGAATTCGTCGGACTCGAGAATGGTAACAACCGCGTGAGGCGAATAACATTCGAGAGACTTACGATTTTTTCCGAGTCAACTTTCGTGTACGCAACGTACAAAATTCATCGGTTTATAATCGATTATATTAATATGCTCGTTATTGACTGGGCGGCCCGAAATGTTTTATTTACAGCCCTTTTTCACCGTCTACTTTTCACACCGCAATAAACTATTACGAATAGACGAAAAAAAAAACCGTGTGCGTATAAAGCGTTAATCTACCTAGACCGGTCGCTCGGAAAGAAAAGAACTCGACTTTTAAGTACGATATTATAACGTATCGATATAAAATGGTGCCTATAGCCCCGATTTATACGTTTTTTTTTTTTTATCGCGTCGTTTAGAATAATTTTTCGTGTGAAGATTTCGATCGTTTTTCAAAAACCGATCGATCGTAATAATATAATATTACGTTTAAAACCGATACGTTTAGCAGTAGTGAGTATCACGTTGTATACGTATTGATAACGACATGGTATATTATAGATTATAATAAACTTATGAGAAGAGAAAAAAACACTCACACACACACACACACACACACATAGAGTACAATCAATCCGAATAGTTGTGTTTAATCGCACGAGAAAAAAAAAAAAAATTAAATTAAAAATAATAATTAGAGAGGAAAATAAAAAAGGAATATTATGTTGTATACAACAACGCTCTGCGGACTATGATCGATTTATGTATGTGTATATTATAATATTATACATATATATGAATGTATTTTATCGGGGCATTCGAGAGCGATTACCATTTAGTTTTAACATGCACACACACACACTAAAGCCGCGCGGACATTTGACCCTCGATAAAAATTTAAAATGTTTTATTTCAAATCGTTTATTTCATTATTATTTTTATTATTTTTTTTTTTTTTTTTTCATCAACGAATCTCTCTTATCGTAGAATTTTTTTTTTTCTTTCGCTTCATATACGGCGATTCGTGATACGCGTAATTATTATTATTATAAGACCGACTACACACACACCCATAATTTTTATACCATGTTGTTTGTACAACGAGATATGGACGTATATAGATTCGAAATTAAAACTCGACAACATAGAGATGTCTGATTACTTAATCGTTGGTAAAAGTTATGTACTTATCCGATTACTTGTCGAACGACACGAAAACCGCGACGAGTTAAAAGACAACTGTTCGAAAAAATATTATATTATGTTTTTCCGGTATCCGAGTGTCTCGGCGGCGCGGCAGTCGCTCAAATAAATGTGTTCTGCAGATGAAAATGTTGACATACAGATGTCAGTTAATCGTTGGTCAAAGTTATATAATACTTATCTAATACTTGTCGAAAAACGAAATGGCGACGAGTATTTTAAAACTATTCGAAAAAATATAATATGTTTTTCGGTTATTGCAGTATTCGAGTGTCTCGGCGGCGGCGTGGCGCTCAAATATGTATGTGTTCTGTAAATGAAAATTTTGACTTAGAGATGTCAGTTAATCGTTGGTAAAAGTTATACTTGTCCGATTACTTGTCGAACGACACGAAAACCACGACGAGTTAAAAGACAACTGTTATAAAGACAAATATTATATGTTTTTCCGGTATTCGAGTGTCTCGGCGGCGACCGGCTCAAATAATATGTACGTGTTCTGCAGATGAAAATTTTGACTTGGAGATGTCAGTTAATCGTTGGTCAAAGTTATATAATACTTATCTAATACTTGTCGAAAAACAAAATCGCGACGAGTATTCTAGAACTATTCGAAAAAATATTATATGTTTTTCAGTTATTGCAGTATTCGAGTGTCTCGGCGGCGGTCGCTCAAATAAATGTGTTCTGCAGATGAAAATTTTGACTTGGAGATGTCAGTTAATCGTTGATAAAAGTTATACTTGTCCGATTACTTGTCGAAAAACGAAACCGCGACGAGTATTTTAAAACTACTCGAAAGAACATTATAATATGTTTTTCGGTTATTGCAGTATTCGAGTGTCTCGGCGGCGGCGCGGCGCTCAAATATGTATGTGTTCTGCAGATGAAAATTTTGACTTAGAGATGTTAGTTAATCGTTGATCAAAGTTATATACTTATCCGATTACTTGTCGAACGACACGAAAACCGCGACGAGTTAAAAGACAACTGTTATAAAGACAAATATTATATGTTTTTCCGGTATTCGAGTGTCTTGGCGGCGACCGGCTCAAATAATATGTATGTGTTCTGCAGATGAAAATTTTGACTTAGAGATGTCAGTTAATCGTTGGTAAAAGTTATACTTGTCCGATTACTTGTCGAAAAACAAAATCGCGACGAGTATTCTAGAACTATTCGAAAAAATATTATATGTTTTTCGGTTATTGCAAGTGTTCGAGTGTCTCGGCGGCGCGGCGGTCGCTCAAATAAATGTGTTCTGCAGATGAAAATTTTGACATACAGATGTCAGTTAATCGTTGGTAAAAGTTATATACTTGTCCGATTACTTGTCGAAAAACACAAAAACCGCGACGAGTATTTTAGAACTACTCGAAAGAACATTATAATATGTTTTTCGGTTATTGCAGTATTCGAGTGTCTCGGCGGCGACCGGCTCAAATAATATGTACGTGTTCTGCAGATGAAAATTTTGACTTGGAGATGTCAGTTAATCGTTGGTCAAAGTTATATAATACTTATCTAATACTTGTCGAAAAACAAAATCGCGACGAGTATTCTAGAACTATTCGAAAAAATATTATATGTTTTTCAGTTATTGCAGTATTCGAGTGTCTCGGCGGTCGCTCAAATAAATGTGTTCTGCAGATGAAAATGTTGACATACAGATGTCAGTTAATCGTTGGTAAAAGTTATATACTTGTCCGATTACTTGTCGAAAAACACAAAAACCGCGACGAGTATTTTAAAACTACTCGAAAGAACATTATAATATGTTTTTCGGTTATTGCAGTATTCGAGTGTCTCGGCGGCGGCGCGGCGGTCGCTCAAATAAATGTGTTCTGCAGATTGCACCGGTCGAGTGCTTGTCACGAGTACTTATGAGCCGTGTCGAGACGGAAAGTTTTCAACCGAATTACAAATTTTTCTTCGTTGTCGTTACGAGCCGTGTGACGGAGCGCTCTCCTACTCGATTAGGCCATATCGAAGGAGTGTTTTTTTGTTAAAAACCCGGCGGCGGCGGCGGCGGCACACGTTTCGTAATATCCTACGATATTTAGATAATACGCACTCGAGTGAATTCGCTGCTAACCCGATGATCGATGCGGACGACAGTAGTACCCAGGCGGATAGTGGAATCGTCCAATTGACATTGGATACCGCGATAACGAAAATCACTTCACCTTTTGTGCCGTTTGGGCGTCGGAATATTATTATAATCGCAAACGAACCGGGGGGGTTCGGTTATTGCCGTAATAATTCAGATGCCCGAGTACCGTTTTCGAAATTAAATAAATAAAAAAAAACAAACAATTATCCCGTCCGGCCGTTGGAATATAATAATTACACCTCGTGATAATAATAATAATAATTGCATTCAATACGTCTTATGGTAATGAGCCGTACGTATTACGTATTATTATGTTCATTGCGAACGGAGAGCCAGCCCGGCGAGTAATGTTTTTTTTTCTTTTTCTTCTTCAAAAAAAACAATATAAATATTCATTATTCGTTAATAGCGATCGCGCCACCGTTACACGCGTACGTTTGCATTAATTAAAAACATGATAATTATTATACATGGACACAGAAATAATGTCGAGGATTGTATTATTATATATTATACTTTGGGCGTCGATGTTAATCCGGCGGCGGCGCGGCGATTAAAACTTTACGGCTAAAATAAATAATAATAATTATAAATCGATAAGTCGCGCGAGCCGGCCGAACGACGTCGACGACGACGACGGCGGCGGCGTGAAAACGCGCCATCGACATTTAGCGAGCCGGAAAATTATTTCGTATACGCGCGTCATATTTTCATCGTCTTTGATCGTCGTAGAAAACCGATACTACCGACTGGGATGTTTTTTCCGCCTGCAAAAATAAGGTCGATTTAAAAAAGAAAAAAAAAACTATATTTCATTGTTAATGTTGACAAAATAAATACCGCGCGCATAATATTATAATATAGTAGTGTGGCCGACGGGTCTAACCTATTGACAATTACCTATTGTGTGTGTGTTTTAAAAACAATGAATTTCGTAGTCTATATTTTTCGTGCTTCTGTCTCGTTGCAGTCACACACACACACGACGACGACGACGCATATACTATAACTAGAGCCCGGATTTATATATGCATTTAAAAAGTGTCAAATATTATGCAAATATGCAAAGAAAAAATTGGTTAAATATGCAATTATATGCATTATGTTACACTTAATCAAACGTGTGTTGTTTTTTTTTTAAAAACCACACTTTTACACCGAGGAAAATTTTAAATATTTTATCGAAAACAAAATAAATGATTATATCCACTGCTATAATATATTATATTGCAAATCGTTTAAATTAATCTAATTCTTTTAGAAAACTTATGAAAATAACAAGCGTTATATAAATATTTTAAACATTTACAATCTAAATTTTAAAATTTGTCAGAACAACACTTAAAATTAAAATATGTGATTTTTTTCTTATTATTACAATAATACCTATCATATCTATTCGTGCTCCGATCTCATTACTAAATTGATTGTAAATTCAAATAGATAATTTATAAAAAAAACCAATTAAATATGCATTTTATATGCATTTATGAAAAATTATGCAATAACCCTCGAAATATGCACAAAATATGCAATATAAAATTCGGTGTGATATGTGAGTCGAGGACATTTTAAACCCCCATGGACGTGCGTACACTCAGTACAAACATGCGAATGCATATAAATCCGGGCTCTAGTCTATAACCCTAATGTTTTGGGCCGTTTTCCAACAACGTGTCGCCCCCGAATACGATGCAGTTCTCTGCGGACTGGTTGCATACTTTGATGACGAGAGAAAAAAAAAAACCGAGTGTTCTGAATTCGTTATTATTTATCCGATAAATATGATTCCGAGAAACATATAATAATATGTATAATAATAATTATCGTATCTACCACACGGCCAGTCGTTATTATACGCGCTCGCGGCCATTGTCTCGTCTAATATAAAAAAAAAAAAAAACGTTAATAATAACACATTGTAGAGCGGACATTCTTCTATAGCGTATATTATTATTATGGCGGAGCCACCGTTTCGGGTGGACCGCGGTGTAGGGGCAGCCGTGTTTAATTAGAAAGCGGCCGTGTGTATATTATCGCTTTCGAAAGAAGCTATCCGGAGTGAAATCAGTTAATACTGCTGCTATACAACAGATAATAACGTGTGTGTGTGTGATATTATGCTGTTTTTCGAGAGTGTTTTTTTTCTTTCTTTCTTTCTTTTGTCCGTAGGTACGACGCCGCCGCCGTCGCGTGTTCACTGTTCTCGAACAAAATAGATGCACTTGGAAATTCGCGTCCGTCTTGTTGAAATCTAACTTTGAACGCGTTACGACGACGTTACGAGTTTTATGAAAAACGCCCGCATAAATCGATGGTATAATAAAATTATAATTTTTTTTTTTTTTGGACAAAATGTTCGTAAAACATATCACATCCGGCGGCGTTTTCACCGTCTCGGTTAACTTTTTTCGCTCCACACTATGTCCAGACGTTTTCGAAATTAAAAATTCAAGTGTCGTAATGTCTACGAGACCGTATATTGTAATTGACATTTATTTATTTCGAGTTGGACTCCGCACACGCGGCCGTGTGCCACTGATCAATATTCAATTCGTACATACTGAAGCCCACACGATATAATAATAATAATATGTAAGGCGTAGTAGTATAGTTGTAGTAGTAGTGGCGGCGGCGGCGGCGTTGTGCGCACAAAGGCGCCCCCTTTCGATGCGAATATCCGTCGTCCTGCGAATCGACGATTAACAATGACTTTCGAACGCGAGAATTGCGCATTTTTCCGACGCAAAACACGGCATTCGATTCGTAATAATATAGTCGTCGCCGAGAACGCAAACGTGGTTTTGGTATGGCTCGCACAAACGCGATATCGCGACGACGACGCGACCGTGAGATTATAAACGATTCGGATACACACACACACACACGCTTTCGGGACGGACGATTTCATTCTGAATCGAGTGCTCGACGAAAAGAGAATAATCGAACACGTTTATTCGTTGCAAATCTCGAGGCCGTCTCACGTTTATCTGCGCCACAGAACTATTTCGCACGATTTTCGGCATCGACTTCTTCGGCTCGTCCGACACCGCGGCGGACATTTGAGTTTGCAAACGCTAAACCGAAACCGAAAACGTACGGGCCGGCTAACAACAAAAACGTGTGCGCCATTTCCCTGGCGTTGCACTTTTTTGATAATAATAATATGTAGTGACATCGAATCGAAACTCGACTGTCGGTCTTTCTGCACTTTGATATTATAATATCCTTTGTCTCCGCTTGCGCGCCGCCCAGCCCACGCGAGATTCGTTCCTACTGCGCGTATATATTTTTATCGTTTATACAAATTTGAGTTTTTTCAACGACGACGTTACAACGCGATTCACAGGACGTTGATTTATTCGATCGTAGAGAAAAATCTGAACCGTTTTCACATGGTTTTCGGCGAAAATGTTCAGTTGTTGCTCACGGTCGATATTGAAAATAATAATAAATTCGGGGTTCGCATTTTATTACGGCAGCAAAATACGCGCCGTAATATGACCGAAAAAACCGTCAAAATGCCCTAAAAATATCGAAAAAATAAAAATAAATACAAATCAAAATTACAGTCGATGGTATAATATAGAATGGTATATTATAGAATCTACAATCATAAATTATGGAACAATTATTACAGATAAGAATGTATAAATGAAAAAATATATTCGACATGGCCGGGTTATTTGAAAAGAGATTATGACATGATTATGACAAATTTCATAATATTATTTATCAATTTTCAATGTGAAACGAAAATGTGGGGATTTTTCTTATGGATTCGCGTAAATTAATACCATTAGTCATTCGATACGAACGAGATTTATGATGAAAAAAATACAAAATAAAGCGTTTAATTAAAAAAATAGCACTAAAAAATCTAAAATTCTTCGATTAAATTTCATATTTACAGTCCCCCGGTGCATAAAACAAATTTTGTAGCCCGCTCTGCTATTTTTATCATCGTTTTTAAAATCCGAACCCGAATTATTAATAATTATTATCGATATACGCTATAGTTTGTCGTCTCGACAACGGATATTGAAATTTCCGGCTCGATTCGACGTTTGGGAAACACTTTCAAAAATATATTTCAGTATTTCACGTGGTATATTTCGTCGATCGTTTCTATTTGTTCACTCGAATACATTATACGAGTATACGTACTTCTACATGATATACTTGCAACAATGAGTTTTTAGAGTCGAAAATTCGAGCGGGGGATAAAAGCACGTCGGCGAAGGAGGGCCCGCCGAATGGTTTTTTTTCG
Organism: Drepanosiphum platanoidis; assembly: GCA_948098885.1. Taxonomy (NCBI): domain Eukaryota; kingdom Metazoa; phylum Arthropoda; class Insecta; order Hemiptera; family Aphididae; genus Drepanosiphum; species Drepanosiphum platanoidis. The sequence goes on along the minus strand of OX402542.1, from coordinate 8,094,264 downwards.
GGGCGATTGCGCGCGCCCACGGTTACCAACGTGCGCCTACGTGATTATTCGACGCGTAGCGAAAGACGAGAATGAATAATAATATCGTCTGATATTATTTTACGGCGGACGTTTGCGCTCGAAAAAACGTCGGGCGTTGGATACGTCGTCGTCGTCGTCGTCGTCGTCGGCGGCGGCGGCGGCGGCGGCGGCGGCAGACGGGACCGGCCGGGGAAAAAAAAAAAAAAAAAAAAAAAAAACGGAAAAAACATGGCGGACGCGGCTGTTTTTCGAAACGACGGCCGCCGCGTCGTATTATTATATTACAGTGGCATTATTTTCGTAACGGTGAGCGAGCGGCGCGTGTAATATTATATTTTTCGGCGTTTGGATGGGGTCCAGCGGGTAATAACACGTGCGCGCGCACGCACAAAACACACGCGCGGCAGACCTCCCCTCGCGCCGTCGACAACAACGCGCCGCCGCCGTTACTTTTGTGTCCTCGCACACAACAATAATAATAATAATAATATAAGAATAATAATGTAATTGTTAAAACTCGGGAAAAGGGAGAGAGAGAGAGAGAGACGGCTGTTCGCTCGACCGCCGCCGCCGCGGTAGTCGTTTTCGATTCGTATGAAAATATAGACGAGGGAAAAAAAATAAATAATATTATCGTCGTCATAACCTCAACGACGGTTCTTTTTTTTCCCGTCGACAAAAACGTGCGCGTTCACGGTCTGCGGCGCACTGTGCATTATTAATTATTATTACTATTATCGTGTCGTCCGTATGCGGCGGCGGCGGCGGCTTACGGCTACGGCGGCGGCGGTCGGTTTTTTTTTTTTTTCTCTCTCTCTCCGCCGACAAAACTATTCGAAATATTTCGGTGAAAGCGATTATTCCCCCGTATGGAAATGACGACGACGACGACGACAATAACCGCCGCCGCCGCCGCCGTCAATGTTCTCCTCTTCCGTCGACGACGAAATATTTCAAACGTTTAATCCCGTCTTTATAGACGTGTATGCGGGTCGTAATTATTAACGAAATAATATGCCGGTCGGTCGGGTGCGTGCGTGCGTGCGTGCGTGCGTGCGTGCGTGCGTGCGACGACGAAACGAACGCCCGATTTCCGTCCGTGTCGTTATTATATTGTATTTAATTATTAATAACATCGTCGTCGACGACGACGACGACGATTATCGCCGCCCGCGCCTTTGTCTGCGCGGTATTTCGGTGCGTGTGTGTGTGTGTGTGGGCAACGGCATTATCGACGCACGCACCGGATAGAGAAACCGAGATACCGCGGGACTATGGACGAAACAACGTTTTTCCACGAGTCCGTGTGAGAGTATTCGGGATAAATTCATATAATATAAATATTATTGACTAATAAGTCAAGTTGCCCCGAGATACTTGAAAAAGTGTAAGCTGCCTAGTTCCCGCCTTTAACGCTCGATCCACGACTACTTTTCATGTACCATTCCACTCGCCCTTAAGTCAGTTAACAACTCAACACGAGTACGTGACATTTTAAATAGATTTTGAACCACTAGTTGATTGAATATTTTTTGAATGTTTAGACGAAGACAAACAATTATACAACAAATTGTACAATAAGCCTCGTGTTCATTTTCTGTTTTTTTTCAAACATTGGATATTCTTTAATTAATTTTTCAATATATTTACATTTTCGGCGAGACATTTTTGATAACCACTAATCACAATTCACGAATACCGACGGACTACAGACGTACAACGTAGAAAAGTTCGTTCTGATTAAATTTATGTGTTATGATTATGTTATTACTTTATTAGATTGGACGTGTGACATTTCGATATTTCCAGGGTTAATTATAAATAGAAAAAAGAGTACATTTTTGCCAATGGAAATAAAGAGAGAGTACAAAAATTTTGAGAGCTCATAAGAGTACATGACGTACTCTTAAAAGAGTACTAATGGTAACCCTACCCTTTAGTCGTATGTTAAGAAATTGCAACAGTGTTGCTTTTGACTATAATATTTTGAGAATGAATTTAAACTACGCTGTTCGTGTCTAGGTTTCGCATAAATAACTGATAATATCAGTATTATGTATTGTATAATATCTATAATATAATATAGTGTAATAAGTAGTATAATTATTGATATATTGTTTAAATATTGAAATTTAAATTTAATATCTTTTGTCACGACTCCATCCATATATTTATAATGTTATTATTATTACTATTAATTTTTATATCTTACAGTGTAATTTACGTACACTCTTTGCCCGAAAGGGCGTTAATAAATAAATAAATAAATAAATAAATAAATCAAATATCGAAAAAATGTAGATTCGAAACGAGAAACTCGCGATGGAATAATGCGTTTTTCGAACGTCGCGTGTGTGTGTGTGGAAAACGCCGCGCGCGAGATTTCCTACCGACGCGGCGGCGGTCGTCTCGAAAATTATTCTTTAGAACCGAATTAACGAATTCTTTGCGCCACTTCCTGTCGGATAAAAAGGGGGAAAAAAAACCCGTCCCGACGACCGACATGTGTCGAGAGCATTTCACTCGCCGCGCGCCGCAGTCTACGAAACGACCGACACAATAATATTAAACTACACATTATATTATGTATACTATAGATCAGCGTTTCCCAAAGTGTGTTTCCAAGAGGGTTCCCCGCCCGGGGCGTACATATGTGATTATTTTCCATTATACTCGGACTGTTTATGTTTTTTGGAAAAAGTATTTACTACAATATCGTTATTTGTCGTACTCGTAATCGAACGAAATAAAATTAAAACACTCGTGATAATTATTATAGATGTAAAAATGAACTCGATTTTTAATAAATTAATAATCGTTGACAATAATCTATTTCTCAAGCGTGCCAACCGCCAAGTGGTAGTAAAAGTTTGGCAAACCAGCGCTGTACAACAAGATTGGAAAGCCGAAAAAATACTTTTGAAAAGGCCCAAAGTACAAACGCGTGTCGAAATATTCGAAAACGACGAGATATTTCTCGTTTTACGTACTTTGACGTTGGTAGAACGTTAAATAGTCGTGTAAATAATATAGTCGAATACAAATCGTCGTCGACGACGAAACGACGACTCGATACGATAATATTAAAACGACTATTTTAAAACTACGTATAAAACTTGATTATAAAGCCGAAAAAAACTTTCGAAAGGGCCGAAAATACGTTTCGCGCCCTGCCTAAATGAATTCCCGTATCGAAAACGACAAAAAATATTTCGTTTTAACTCTTTTACGACGAATACGTCGTCGGGAGAACGTTAAATCGTCGTGTAAATTATATAGTGGAATATAATCGTCGTCGACAGCGAAACGACGACTACGATACAATAATATTTAAAACGACTATTATAAAACTAGATTATAAAGCCGAAAAAAACTTTCGAAAAGGTCTAAAGTACAGACGCGTTTCGAAATATTCCCGTATCGAAAACGACAAAATATTTCTCGAGCCGTTTTACTCTTTTACGACGAATACGTCATGTGAATAATATATTATTTAGTCGAATATAATCGTCGTCGACAACGAAACGACGACTACGATACAATAAATATCAAAAAACGACTATTATAAAACTATAGATTATAAAGTGGACACGTTTTTTTGAAAAGGCCGAAAATACAGGCCAAAATGAATTCCCGTATCGAAAACTATCAAATATTTCTCCATATTACTCTTTTACGACGAATACGTCGTCGTGTAAATAATATAGTCGAATGTATGTATATCGAAATATGACAATATCAAAACGACTATTATAAAACTATAGATTATAAAGTGGAAACGTTTTTTTAAAAAGGCCGAAAATACAGGCCAAAATGAATTCCCGTATCGAAAACGACAAAATATTTCTCGAGCCGTTTTACTCTTTTACGACGAATACGTCATGTGAATAATATATTATTTATAGTCGAATATAATCGTCGTCGACAACGAAACGACGACTACGATAGAATAATATCAAAAAACGACTATTATAAAACTATAGATTATAAAGTGGAAACGTTTTTTTGAAAAGGCCGAAAATACAGGCCAAAATGAATTCCCGTATCGAAAACTATCAAATATTTCTCCATATTACTCTTTTACGACGAATACGTCGTCGTGTAAATAATATAGTCGAATGTATGTATATCGAAATATGACAATATCAAAAAACGACAAACTATTATAAAACTATAGATTATAAAGCCGAAAAAAAAGTTTCGAAAATAAATGAATATAATATAGCCGTATCGAAAACGACAAAATATTTCTCGTTTGACTCTTTCGTCGTCGGGTGAACGTTATCGTCGCGTGTAAATAATATAAAATATAATACAGTCGAATATAATCGTCGTCGTCGTCGTCGACGGTCGAAAAACACGCGCCGCATTGTAATAATATAATATTTTATCGAACATTTTTATCCACACGCGGCGGCGCGGCGGCCGCGGCGTTTCCACAACGCGTTTTTTTCCTTCTCTCTCTCCCACTCTTTCTCTCTCTCTCTAGTTTGCTCGTTCGTTCATTCTTATCCGACGACGACGAATATTATAACGACGAGCGAGCGTGTATAAAACACAACGACGTAATAATACTTACGGCGGCGGCGGCGACATACCACCGCACGAAACTGCTGCCGGCGGCGGCGGTCGTCCCTGCACCGTGACGTCATCGACGGCATAACCGCATCGGAATTCCGAACCGGCGTTCGCTCGGCGTTCGCTCGGCGACCGTGGTGGGGATAAAAACTTTCGCGCCCCTGCGAGTGCGCGTCGGCCGAGCGGCGCGCGTGTGCGCTCGCTGCACCGCGCGTAGTTCGGCTCTTTCTTTTCTACTTTTTCCGCCGTCGCGTTCGGTACTCGGTCGCTCGCTCGCAGTCGCTGCTCTCCCAACTCTCCGCCGCCATTAATCGCAACGCTTTTGTCCGCACAATCATCATCATATTCGATTCATATTGCTCTCTGCGCGCCATTCATAGCTTTCATTGCATTCGTCTGTACGACGACCGCTCGCTCCTCTCTCGAAAATCTTTCGATTTTTCCGCCGCGCCGCGTTTCCACCGACAATCGTTCGCGCGAACGACGCGTTCTTTTCTCATTCTTTCGTCGCGCGCGCGTCCTTCTTCTTCTTTCGCCTCGTTTCGGCTTCATTTTTTTTTATTTTTTTTTCCCCGTAAAAACCGCCCGTCGGTTCGCCTCTCGAAACGTGCTTTTCCGCGTCGCGCGCGCGCGCGCGCGTGCATCGTACGCACTCGCGCGCGCGCGTCGCGTCCGTTCGCCCGTTCTCCCGCCCGCCAGCCCGCCCGCCCGGTCGCGGTGAGGAGGGCGGCGTCATTCTACGCTTTCCGCCGCCGCCGCCGCCGCCGCCTCGACTAGTTTTTTTCGCTCTCCCTCTATTCATTCGAAACACGCCGCGCGCTCACTCGCTCACCACATTAATAATATTCCACAAACGAATATTCTCGTCCGAACCAACCAAACACCACGTGTGTGTGTGTGTGTGTCGGAGAATCTCTCTCGCGTTTTCAATGTCACGCGCGCGCCGTACCCACGCTCTCCCCTCTCTCGGCCCGCCCTAGTAGCTTTGCAGCGACGACGACGACGACGATCACGTGTACAGTAGTAGTAGAATATTTCAATTTCATTTTGGACGACGACGACGACGACGACGGACGACATCGGCGGCAGCACCGGCGTGTGGTGAGTAGTACGCGTGTCCCCCCCCCCTTCTTTCCTTTGTTTCCGTCTGTTTTTTCGAAAATAATGTTGTGTTTTTTTTTATTTTTTCCAAACTAATAGTTTTTTTCTTTTTTTCCCCCCGACGCGAAACCACACCGCGTGCTGCGTCGCATTGGCGCCACTTCCTTTGTGTGTTTCCGGTGGCGGCAGCGCACGAGGTAAACGGCGGCGGCGACGACGACTACGCACGCGGTAAGTCGACGCGCCGCCGCCGCCGCCGTCCATTACTTCTACTACTACTACTACTACTACTACTACTACTACTACTCCGCAGTGGTACGCGCAGCACAGACAGTAACATATATAGTCCCGTTGTAGTATTGTCTGCGATCGGCGTCGTCCCACGGTTTTTTTTTTTTCTATTATTAATTTATTAATTAATTTATTATTGTCCATGTTTTTGTTGAGATTTTTATTTTTCAGTTGCCACGCGGTTCCCCTCGGCCGTCTCTCCCGAGTATGGTTTGTTTTTTTTTCCCATTACTCGCGTACGTCGCGAGTATAGGTTATGTATTACACGTGTTTTTTTTTTTTTTTTTTATGTTCATTTTTTTTTTCTTTTTCTTTGTATTACCGATACGAAATCCTTTGCCTATAAGGAAACCTATCCTTTTTTCGGAATTAAGCTGTACTTGTATTTTTTTTTTTTTTTTCTTTTTCACACAATTGTTATTTCAGTTGCGCCGACCCATAAACACTTGACTATTGAGTGAGATCTTGATAAACTCGCCTGTGTAAATTTCGACTGGGCGAGTTTATATAGATCTTATTTGGTACTCATTAACAAACATCGTCGTCGTCGTCGTCGTAGTCTACTCCACTTATTTTTTTAAGCGTCTCGATGTATATTGTATTTTAATCGATTTAATGTTTTAATTAGATACCGATTAAAAAATTGTTCGTCCGGAATCCATTTAACGTGTGCTATCGTCGTCGCGCTCGTTAATTGGCACCGAAAACCTATTCAATTTGTATTCAATTAAAAAATTATTTTATACGACCCAAATTGTTTGTTCCACTGGAATCCGTTTAATGTGTATGTATGTATGTGTGTCGCCCGATGATAATTGTTGTGCGCGCAGCATTTAAGGCTGTCAAATTTATAATTGAAAATGAAATATCTTTGCTGCTTTTCAGACATATTAATGTTCTCTTTTTACATTTTGTTAATTGAATGCCAGCTATTAAAGATAAGCTGTGCTGCTAGTTATTAACTTCCTCCAGGCCGATTGTCAACATTATTATTTACTGATAACGTTTTTATTGTATTGTAAAAACTTAATCTCTCTACTATAATAATATAGTCATTACTTATTTTTTTTTCAAATACATAATTGTTTGAATATTCAGATAAAACGACGACTCGTAGTCGTAGTTACACAAACGACATTTAATGTGAAATGTTCGTTTAATCGCTTCCACTTTATATTATACTTTTTTTTTTTTTTGTTACTTTGATAATATGACAATCTAGTTATTAAAAAAAAAATATAACTTAATTATTTCTGTTTATAAATAAACTACTATTCGATCGATATATTTAGCGTAAAATAAAAAACTACCGTTTGATTTTGTACGCGTTATTTTAGAAATTCTAATTTGATTTCAATAAAAACAATGTCTTTAGAACGCTATACGTTTTATTACTAGTGCGGTTAAGGTCTATTTTAAAAAAGCAACTCTTCTGTTATTTTCCTGAAAATCGTTACTTTAATCGACTCGCTCTTTGAGATTAGTTGACTTTTTCCGGTACAACTTTGTGACTGGCCCTGCTTTAATAATATTCCACGTCGGCCTCGATGTTAAAACATTGTATTTGTAATTGGTAATTTTTCTTTTATCCAAAATAGTTTCAAGAGTGTTAGTAAAAATGTATTTTGACAATATAACATCCAAGTAAACCAGTGTGGCGATTTTCATAGTAATACACACAATTATATTGAAAGCGTGCGTTTTGATTGGTTTCAATGTTTCTACAAATTAGTTAACACAACGTGTAAACAGTATCGTTGCTGAGAATATTAAATTTTGCGTTTTTAAAATATCCCCGACTACAATGTCCGATTGTGGACGTGTGTTCGGACTTTATTCGTGCCAGACGGTGGTCATGATAATTTTCGAATCGCAAACTCTTTCTCGAGTAAGGCAGCTCTAAGCGACTGTAAAATTATGAGACAAATATAAAAATGGTAAATAATATTCTCAAAGATGGCTAAAAGTATATTGCAAAAACTCGATTGTTAAATAGACGACAAATTTTAAACAGTAGGACTCCTAGTTTAAATATAATTTTTAGACAATTCTATAATAGTCTTATACTCGTAGACTTGGAAAACTTGAGCACACGGCGATTAATTAACGTATTTGAATTTCATAATATTATATTTAAATCGGATTGTCGTGGGAGAAAAAAAAATAGTGTTCTACTATAATTATTTGATTTCGAACGTTCAAGGTGGGGCGTTGTACTCGACAGTGGTTGAAAAACGATGGGATTAATTAATTTTCTCGCCGCAAACATTTCAAACGTTTAGAATAATATTCTAATTAACAATTTAATCAAAAGAAACATGGCGAAAACACACTGATATAATAAATTAATGTATTAACCCTGAACGTAATCTTATCTCTCTGGTTTTATCGAAAATAAAACTCGAATGAAAAACAACTTGGCGAATTCTTCAACATTTTAGCGATTTTTATCAAGACGTTTTTGTCCTTCGATAAATACATTTTTAGGTCAAACGACGGTGATTTTAATTCACAAAGTAAATATTATATTCGTACTATTCTAATGAACAAATATTGACGGACGAGCGAAAAAAAAAAAAAACAATTAATTTTATCCAAGTGTATACGAGTCGCGAACCGCCGCCGATGCAGTTGTTGCGATAGAGTACACGTATTTATAGTAGTAATTCAATTATTAGAAATCGAAAGCGCAAATATTATATTCCACTATAAACGTCATTAATAGGCTTAGGGACTTATAGCTCTAAAAAATACGCAAATATGCTTCTAAAATCATTAAAATATGCATTTATATGCATTAAAAAAAATGACCACTGAATCTTGGCTAATTTCACTTTTAACTTTAAAAAATTATTAGTTAAAATGTATATCTAATAATTAATAAAATAACAATTAATAACAAACAATAACTAAAAATTATCAATCAAAGATACAACTTTTATTATTGAATATGCATCAACTAAATTTGAAAAAATAAAATAAAATACAATAGAATATATATGAATTACAATATTTTTAAATGGCAAAAAACTTTGCTACTTAACTAAAACAACTGTTTTATAAAAAAAGGAAATATGTTCAAAAGTTTTTTTTTTCGATCGGTTGAAATATGTATATATATATTAATATATGACGTATCTATAGTTTTTAATTAGAAATTTGAAAAATTTGTCAAAATATGCAAAATAAGCATGACATTTTCAAAATATGCACTCTCCTGTAAAATCTATCAAATATGCAAAAATATGCCCATTCAAATTTTAGATCTGATATCGTGGCACCGAGAAACGAATTTATTTCGCACTCGGCTATATTTAACTATAATTAAAAAAATTATGCAAATGCTAGAAGTCCCTAAGCCTAGTCATTAATTACTTTGCTCCGAGAACAAAATATGCATCACAGTTCACTCGTGAGCTCGACGACGCGTAGATATCATTTTCTTTTAAATCTTTGACCGACAACCGACTTTTTGATTGTAAGTTTCGTTTTTGAGAAACACTAAATCGCGAATCGACATCACATGTCGGTATTGGTTTAATTCACGCAAATCGTGGAAAACTGGAAATCAAAAACCGAAATATGTTTCGAACATTTGAAACGATAATAATCTATTGGATAATTTTCGATAATAATTACTTTTTTCATCTCATCTGTCCGAGTAAATCGCCGTGGCTGGCCACGTTGTAGTGTTTGTGTACAGATTTTCGACGATTACACCAAGTTTGTTCCGAAACAAAACGTCGTAAAACGAATTTATCGTCCAGTAAAAGTAAAAACTACACCTCCCGAAAGTGTTGGCTGTTATTATGACTTTCCAACTTGTTTAAACGAGTTACAAAAGGTATTCGATTCGAAAATTACATGACATTTATTATCTGTATGTATGAATAATAATTTATGTTTCTGAATTTTATTAAAATTCCTACTGCCGAAAGTCCAAATTCTCGTCGACTTTATGTAAGTAACTGGCGACTGTCGAGAAAGTAAATTGTTTTTTCAACTTTTTCGTTTTGAGCGAGTAGTAAAAACACTATACCGAATATGATGTGAAAACGATCACACTCTAGTAAAATCCAATGTCAATCCGTTCATCTCGGATTATATATATACGTAATATATCGAACGATATCACGCAGAACAGTGTAATTAAAATTATACTTAATTTCTCGGCGTTGGGCCCGGTCGGAGAGCCGATTATAATGCGTCGAACAACTCTAAACTAAATTCTTATCGAATTATATGTAAATTTCCACACGTCGTCGACAAAATTGAATTGAATTGTACTTATCGATTGAAACGCTAAATCAGGTACACTATTTGTATATTTTTTTTGTAAAAATGAGTTATATATTGTGAGCACGTCTTTGGAAGTTATTTTGAAACAACAGTTTTTTTTTTCTCTTCTCAGAATAAGCGATTTGAAAAACGCTTAGGACGAAACTAGAAAAAAAAAACAACAACGAACGACCCGCGTCGCGTCGCGTGTGTTTTAATTTTAATAATGTATCGCGACGTAAATAATATAATATGTTAACGATCAATCGAGACCGGCACCAGAACGTTTCCCGGCCAGCCATAATAACAATAATCGGACGTTACGGTATAATATCCGAAACGGAGCTCGTTTTTACCCAAAAGCCTACCTTTTTCGGGTTTTAAGTAATCGCTTTGGTTTCGATTTTCGAATTGGCCGACGAGCGGTTGCGATTCGCTGAAACAAAGACGCGTTTCTTTTATTTCGCACGACGACGTCCGTCCGAATATTTGTTGAAAAATAATAAAACTTTTCGAAACCGTTTTTTTTTAAGATCCGAATTAGACAACAACAGAGTAGTGTCATATTATGTCATATGATAATGCGACGGTTGTTTAACGTTCGATGTTTTTTTTTCCGTTTACACGAAAGACATGAAAGACGTCTTCCAATAGGGCTACGCGGACTTGTAGGGCTGCTTCGGCGCCCTAGAGCAGCCCCTCCCGACAAAACTAACGATAAAACTAGTGGCGGTGGCCCCATATAGGGCAAATATGAGTAGACATATAAACGTGTTGAAACGAAAACCTATTCGAGTCGTATTTTAAAAATAACATGTGCTTCCTAATCGACACCGGGTGTGATGTTCGAAATTACCAATCGAAAACTACATAAAATATAATAATTTATTATTATATTATAATATTATCTCGTTAAACCGTTCGTTATTTTAACGCGCGATAAATAACTATATAATATTATAGTGCGATACGCGCGCGCTCACAAAAGCAATTATTAATAAATGTATAACACATAACAGCGATAAAGCGCTATAAAAACACGAGAAATATTTTATAATAACGTCGAAACCACAGAATAGACACGATAAGTAGTACTATACTCGTATTATAATAAACCATATTATATACCATGACGTTATGTCATAATAAGAGACCTCGAAAAAATCACACACACACACACACACACACACGGTTATCGTGTAAAAATGGTTTAAATACGTTATAATAATAATCGTGTTATCTGCAGCTATAAACAAATAATCTGAAATCTGAATTATTCGCTCGTGCTCTCTACGACTAAAATATATTTCCGATCTATGTAATAATAATGTCTATGACGCGCGGTGATTTTAGGCAGAATTTTCCAATTCCGTTTACCCACGACTGTTTGTTTTTGAAAAACGACAATAACCGTGATCGAACCGAAGGATTAAAGTGGACTTTACTTGTAATCGGGCCTCGTGAGTTCGTGTCCTGAAAAATGCCTAAATAAGTACGCGCTCGCGCGCCAAAAAAGTGGCAAAATATGACTTAAAAAGTTCAGAAATTTACATATAAATCCTCTAAAACTATGCGGATTAAAAAAAAAGAAGAAATTCTAAGTAATTTTCGGAAAGACAAAAAATGTCCGTTCGTATTTCTAAAAGTTATATTTTATTTGTTCGGATTTAATTCCAAAAAATACATATTTTCATCAAACGTCGGTGAAAACACGCTAAATGTGCCCAAATTAAATGGAAAAACGCATAAATATGATGCCAAATGGTCGAGTGGCAAAATATGACTTAAAAAGTTCAGAAATTTACATATAAATCCTCTAAAACTATGCGGATTAAAAAAAAAGAAGAAATTGTAAGTAATTTTCGGAATGACAAAAAATGTCCGTTCGTATTTCTAAAAGTTATATTTTATTTGTTCGGATTTAATTCCAAAAAATACATATTTTCATTAAATTTTGGTGAAAATACGCTAAACGTGCCCGAAAAAAAAAAACAGAAAAACGCATAAATATGATGCCAAATGGTCGGAAAACCCCTGTAAACATGCAAAATAAAACGTCCACACCACACTCGACCGCGACATGGATTTCTACGTCGCCTAGCATTAAATACGACTCGCCTTGCTCATTATACTATTTAAATATTAATTAACCGGTTGAATAATCGGAATAAAAGAACGTCGCGGCATATACCGCTACTGTTATACCAGGTATATACCAGGTGGTCTCGAACGAAAACGTACGAAAAAAATGGTAAAAACGTGTTGTTTTTTCACGCGTCTCATAAGGGACTGCGGTTTTTAGTGTGCGAGTGTGAAAGAGGACACTCGAAAAATTTGGCACGCGAACTTAAAAAAATCGACGTTTTTTCTTCCACCTGGTACCCGACAGACCTATAACCGACCGTCTAAACTCACGTCCCATTATGTATAATTATTATTAAACTCGATTAGTCCGTCGAAACGACCGCGTTAGTATAGTACGAACGGTGAAACGTTTGTTTAAAAAAATAACCAATAACTCTCCGGACTCTCGGTGAAATTAAAAACACTTAATTGGAAATGTTCGATAATCATACTCGGCGCGGTGTCGTAAATATACGCGTTTTTTAATAATAATTACGATTTGGATAATAATATATTAGGACGGTGAAAATCATCGTCTTTACACGAAATTTTTAAAAAAAGCTACTCTCAAACTAATAATCATAATATTATAGTGCCGGGACAGACATTTCGTACAAAACGGTATGAAATCGACGACCGAAGAAATATTTATCGCGACGGCGATGTCGTTGCCGAGTAGGTAGTTGTTTCGAACGAATGTACAAAATTGATATTATAAAAATGAGACTTTTTGCAATTTTTTACCTTTTTATGAATTTCTTATGGCATTTGTTGTCATTTTCAATACAATTTTATTTTATTTTTTCGGCGTTTTCACTTTTTTTTCCTGAGAAAATAAAACCTATCTAATAAAATTATCACTCGATCAATTTCATAAAATAATTTGTTAATATTTATTTTTTTCAATAGAAAACGTCATATTCTATTGCGTTTTTCAAGTGCAATACTGTTCAATTCAATCTTCGCTTACATTATAATAATATATTATTCTATATTTATTTCGACTAGCACGAAAACGATTCCTTTTTCCTTTTTTTGTTTTCATACTTAAAAACTCGAGACCAATCGTTAAGTTTTTCATAAATTCAACGAAAATAATAATACGAACGCCGGGGAAACCTTTTTGAAATTCGAGTTCGACTCGGAACATACATGTATATACGTTTGAAAATAACTATATACTTGCCGCGAAATAATACTGTTTTCACTCGGCCGTCGTTATACGAGGAATTATTATATTATTATTATTATAAAAAGTAAGTGTACCTGCCTGGGGAGTACTTACTTAATTAAATTCTCTTTTTTTTTTAACGATCCTTAAAATGTTTGCCATAGTTTCCGCCGTATATTTCAGTAATTCCATACATTCTAGATAATAATAAACGACTCGGTTATTTCGTGTGTGTGTGTGTGTATACGTACTTAATGACGTGTAATTTAATTGCTTTTTGAAATTTAATATTTTAATAACGATCGTTTTACCCGGATCGATTGAAATCCGAGACTCGGCGCGGCGCGGCGGCGGGCGTCGCGATATTAACGTTCGGGGCGAGTTTCGTCAGAGTTTTTTTTTTTTGTTTTCTTCGATAATCGTGAAAATCTGTACACGACTAGGTTTTGAATTTTTTCGATTGGTTTGGGTTGAGAAAATCGCGAAAAACGAAATCTTCGTTTCGTACCGGTTATTATTATGTGTGTTTGGGCACAACAACAAACGTATTATATAGCCGGTAAAAAATCCCTTTTCGGAAATTCGTGTAAATAACATTTTTAATTTGTCGGACGATTCGACGCGGTCCAAACGACGTTTTTTTCGCCCGGTTTTTATGTGCAATTCGCTATTCGTCATTTCGCGCAGACAGCAGTAGTTTGAACCCATTACGTTGGCGTCCCACTCGCGCCGACGTCACCCCGAGAATAAAACACGAATAACGATGTCTGATAAACATTAATTTTGCGTCGATAAAAATCGTAAATTATTATTACTGTACGTGTGTATTCGAACGCGAAACAGACACGAAGAAAACCTAATGAAAAAAAAAGCAGTCGACGAATAATAATTATTATAAAAGCTACGCGATAATAATTATTAGAAGTATTTTTAGTACGAACATTTTGTTACTATTATTTATTATCGCGTTTTAGAAACGTCCCCTGCAAATGTAAGTCTAGTTTGTTACGAGCACACGATAGTACGATAAAAAACACGAAATTTTCTAATTATTTCCGATTCGATTCATTTCAATATATTAAAGGTAATGTGAATGAAAATAATACGTAGTTACTTACAATTTACTTTATAACTTTTCGGTTCGAACAAGTCTTCACTGCAATCGCGGTAAACTTAAACTGTAAAATTGACCAAATTTTGTTGTTTTTTTTTTTTTCGCAACCATTTTCGTTTGAATGCTAATTCGAGTCGTATAACAATAATATAGTTTTATCTAGACAAACACACTCTTATAGATTTATTAAATTACATTTAGAAAATCCAGTGGAAAATGTAGTGGGGTTTCCTTTTTGGGTCGAAAATTCAAAACATACCCACTCATACAAGCCTAGAGTTTTTCGATTTGTCCAGTTGCTTTTCCAAAAACTGCAAAGCACAGCGTTGAATTTCGTTTTGGCCGGCACGCGTTTTCTTGTTTTCACATACAAATCATATACATTTCGACATGGAAATCGCTTTATTAATTATTATGACATTGTATTTTGAAATCGAATAGCAAACAGAGAACAAATAAACATTTAGAATAGGAAAAAGAATTTAACAAATAAATAAACGTTTTTGTTTTCTTCTCATTTCGTTTCTTTTTTCTCGGGCTTCGATTTGAATTTCAAGTACAGCACGTACAACCCCACGGCCGTAAACGTGGCGCAGGAAATCTATTTAGAAAAACAGTTTGATTAGAAAATCGTAATTTTGCAAATTGCACGAAATATTAACGGTAAAATTCACTACAATTGACCTTATATATAATATTATATTTAGGTTTTCGTCGTCGATCGGGTACGACGTAATAATATAATTTAAACAATAAAAATAAAAATATGTTTAAAGGTTATGTAATAATAACTAAATATCATTAAATATATATGAAAAAAGAGTGCGCTTTTTCAAACCGACGACGATGAACTTTATTCGAAAACGGTCGTAAATATTCGAGAATTTTTCTATTCTTTTACATAGTATACTCCGGGCAAGACCTATTTTTTATTGTAATTTAATTTTGTTTTTTCATTATTAGAGATATTTTATAATTTTATATTACAAAATATTATTAAATATATAAAATTATTTTAATACAAACTATTGAATATATTTAAACAATAAATAAAATAAAATAAAGGTCCTGGCTTATTGGTATTATCGAGTGCGAAAAAGTCACGACCGGTTTCGATTTAAAATCGTCATTTCTAGCGCACACGTTTAAAATATATATTTAATAGCTGAATAACCCGGCTTCGCCCGTGTGCAGTATAACTTTTTATTTTATCAGTTTTTTTCATTTTTACCCCTTTTAACTCCGGTAGGTGTCGAATTTAGGGAAATCCTTTCCCATGGGGTCTCCACTATATAAAACGAAACTGCTGACCAAATTTCATACTCAAAGCTCCAGTGACTCAGGATTTTTTCCATTTTTACCCCTTTTAACCCCCTTAGGGTTAATTTTCTTAACAATTCTCTCCGTAAAAACCATCCTCGTACTTCAAGGAATATTATAAAAAAAGAATTAGCGAAATCGGTTCAGGGGTTGTTGAGTTATGCGCTTACAACACATTTTGCGATCCATTTTTATATAAAAGATAGTTTGTATTAAAATAATTTTACGTGTTTAATAATATTTAGTTTTTAAATATTTAAACGCGATGTACTCACGTTTACACGACCGTTGGTGGTAGTGGTGTTGAAGTAACGACTGAGTCCCGTCAAGTTTTTGTTTTCTCCGGTGACCGTCATTTCGAGATATTGCCTGATGTGACGAGAGACGAAATGTTCTGTGAGCATGTGTTTTTTCGGTTTTCGTCGACGGGCGCACTCGTACTCGGTTCGGTTCGGACTTTTTTATCGGACGCTCGAAAGCCTAACCTTTGAGTTCGGAAAATCACGGTCGCACGAGTGCCATCGGCCACGGATATCGTAGAGTTGGCCCGTCCCGAATCGCAGACGACTTTGAATTTCTTCTTCAAAGGGCTCGTAGAAATACTATAATGTAAAAACAATCGGTTTCGATTACACGCCAAAATCAATCGATAGCGAAACGGACGAGCGAAAAGTTTACCCTTATCACCGACGATCGTAGATAAAAGCGTTTATCTTTTTTCGTCGTAGCGTCGTCGGTCGATTGACAATTTTTCGACGCAGTAATAATGAATGCCCGACGATGGTTTTTGTTTTAAGCCCAACGTGTTTGTAGACTTTTGACGTTTTACCAGTTTACCTCACAGACATTCCGTAACCGTCGTGTCGGGTCGAAAGGTCCGTTTTTTTTTTGGTTCTCTCTGAAATGTTCAAATACTTTTCGCATATCACAATAGTTTATATGACAATAAAATATCGAAAATACACGTTTAACAACGTGTAACTATAACATGTCGTCGCATAACACATAATAAATCAAAAAATATTACACAGAGTCACGTGAGTTTTTAGACATTTTTCAACGCGTCTAAGGAAGTTAAAATCGATACGATTTCTTTTAAAGTCGTTAAAAATAACTTGTATGATAATAAGATCCGACACTCACCCACTGTCTGAGGTAAGTACTGAACGATGCGAGAAACATAATGACAATTGTAACTTTTTTCATTCTTCTCTTTCTGCGGTCAAAATTTTGGAATTAAAATTTTACAAAGTCTCTTATTCACACAAACGAACATATTGTGAGTAATTACAATACAAAGAACTAAAAACTAGTGTTTCGCTTTTTTTTTGCTTCAACTTAAAATGTTTGAGCTCTAAATCAGATTATTTTCAATAACTAACGAGCATTTTTAATTCATTTTCTTTTACTAAGAATTTTTTTCTCGTTCTTACATTTTACCATAATATTATGTTTTCCATAAAAATTAATTGAAATACAAAATTCAACTTCCATTTGATTATTTCATTACTTTATAATTCTATTAATTATTAACAAATATAAGTTCATTATATTATTCAAATAAATTATACTAAATAAAAAACCCTATTTAGTTCTTTTATTGCAGTTATAGTACAACATTTTACGCGTCTAAATTCTTTTGAATAAAATAATTACTAGCCGGTATTAAAAACACATGTGATACGTATGTAAAGTACCTCCTAAGGAGTTGACAATAAAAAATAAAGAAAATTCTCCGTCGATATTCATAATAAAACCACTAGAACGAAGGATTAAATTTAAATTAGAAAAAACAACAAAGTTAACTAATTTGATTGTTTTTATTCATCGATTTCAGTTAAAACTAAAACTAAATATTATTTCATTAAATAAGTGATCTAAAATATACTCGATTACTCCTAGACCTTAGTAACTTATGATTTATTTGTACATAATATGAGCCACTTTGTATACGACCATATGGGGTGTTAAATAATATAATTTCTAATTATGCTAATAAATAAAATATATAATATTATAATATAGCATGCAACAATTTATACCTGATTGAACTTACTAATTCGTACGACTAACAACTAATTCTTAATCTATCTTTAAAAATATAATTATAATGTTTGTGATCTACCTGTATATAATAATATATAGTTTTATATATTTTACTATATGGTGTTTTGTTTACATTTATAATTCAGTTATAGTAATGTTTATATATTATATACGAGTATAATATGACACTTTAATATGTATTTAGTTAAAATATTACATAAATCAATATAATGTATTATAATATTTCTAAATTGTATACAATTTAATATTCTATTTACATACCATGGATAATTTTTATTATAATATAAGAAATATTAAATACTTATTCTTTAACAGACCGAAATAACGTCGACGTCGATACAAAACATGCGGGGGGGGGGGGGGGTTCAGGGTTCAACGTTTCAGTAGTGGTACATATTGTTATTATGTATTATTTGTACGCAAGGCTATGTCAGACATAGATAGCACATGCATAGTGTGTGATCAAAAGATTTAATTTTATAAACATCGTAGCGAATGGTTTTGACAAGATTTGACAATTTTATCAGGCCTTTGTTTATATAAAATTCAGCTCCGAGACAGTACAGAAGTTTTGAAATTACTTATTGTACCATAAGTATAAATTCCATATTATATTATATTTATTAGGATTTATGGGCGAAATTGAACCGAATAAATAAAAAAATAATGGGTTTTGGTGAACTATGTTCACTAAGTTGACTAAATGTCAATCACAACCAATATAGTGTTGTACTCTTATCGAGTACTATAAATTTAGACAACCTCGTTTTTTCTGTTAATTATTTTGAATACTATACAAAGTACACATTGGCGTATACTTTCGGTATACAGTATACTATCAGTCACAGAAGATCGACAATAATTATGCAGTACGAATCTGGTCGTACGTTTAAAATAAATCAAACGATAAAGGCATAATAAATTGTAAATAATTAAATGGAATATCGTGGCTAAACTTTAACTCAACAGTCAAAGGTGATCGGTGAAATTATAAATTAAAATATGAAATATTTTTTATAGCCTTCAATCCTTAATTATTGGTAATATTTTGGTAATAATCAATTGTATACTAAAAATAATAATAAAATAGAAAACTATACAAATAAAAATTGTTGTTTCCAAGTTAATAATATTTTGTTGATCACGTTGAAATATGTTTTAAATCATAAAATATTTACGCTTATGGCTTAATATTAAAAATATAATACCTCTCGATAAGTTAAGTTGTCGTCAAAGTTAACTGAATGAAGTTATTTATCAAAATCATCTTTTATACAACCCGTACAAGATTTGTAAAATACATAAATAATTCATAATCTTGACAAAACGATAATATTCACATTTAAATATTTTTATTAAAATTAGATTGAGATTTTCATTGGTCATGAATATATAATTAACTATAATTGTATAATTTAAAAGGAAAATTTTACTCATCTTTCACTTTGGATCAATCTCATACATTGTTTTATTCTTTAAAAGTTACGAATAATATTTTTTCAACAAATTCAATATTATTACTATTTTATTATTGCACCAGAGGTAACTAATATTTCGTTCGATAATTTAAAATGTTTGACTATAGCACATATTTAAATGCTACTGCAAATTAATCTTTGATAAAAGTGCATGAAATAAACTCTTTGATTTAATTTGTTCGGATATAATTAATGCGGATCCTGGAGAAATAGGGATTAGCGTAAAGTTATTATGTATGGGTCTTGATAAGTTACCTGGTTCGTTTAAGCTTTTAACGGACAGAAATGTTGTTTATGTACTACTTGAACCTTTTTTTCTTCGTTTGTTTAGTAATGGATTATTAGAAGTGTTTAACGATTTTATGTTAACTTGGTCATAGTCTACTCTCATTGTGGCTAAAGATCTGGTCATTTCTTCTTGTACTTCAGGCCAGACATCTTCAGATTCTTTTAACATTTTACCAGTATACAACGGTGTTTGCGGCACTTCAGTATAACTCTAAAAAATTATAATGAAAATAAATTACAAATTTTTTTTGAAATTCTATTTGATAAAAATGTAATACTACTCACTGCGATCCACTTATGTTTTACTACTTCTTTGATGGTTAGACGAGCCGATGGATCAACCGATAACATACTAGATATTAAAGTCTTAGCATCGTTAGATACATTACTCCACTCAGGATTAGGAAAGTCGAACTGTCCAGTTTTGATTCGATTCTTCATACCTGGAGAAATAGCTTGACCGTGATTACTAAAAAAAGGTGGAAATCCGCACAATCTAAAATGCATTGGGAAAAATATTAAACATGATTTTTTATTCAAATAAACAACATTTAACATTTTACTGCTAAAATTATTTAAAATACTCACAGTATATACATAATGACACCCAATGACCATATATCACAGCTTTTATCATATTTTTCAGGACCTAAAACTTCTGGAGCTATAACAAAAACACAGGCAAATGTATTGAAAATGAACTAACAAATGTTCAGAATGTTTAAAATAATATCATTAATAAATTGTTCGTTCTTATCACTTAATTGTTTATCTTATTTGTCAAAACAGTTTGTATATTATATTTATCATTATGACATTGAGAATATTCCCACAGAGCCACATGCTTTATGTGGCTTAAAAAGGTAATGTTGTTTAAAAGAAATTAAGAATTTCATTCAAAATATATATAAAATAGCAATGTAAATGAAATAAAAATATTAAAGTGTTACTGACCAACATAATATGGTGTATAGCATGGTGTTTTTAATGGAGCTTTCTGCGATACTTCTTTGGCGAACCCAAAATCAGTTAACTTTAAAATTCCATTAGGCCCTGTATAAAAAAACAAAAGAACAAAATTGTTTAAATTGATTAAATACGGAAAGAGAAATTAATTCGGGCAATTTTAACTTATTTTTAAAACTCGTCGATTGAAAAAAACTATTACGATAGTTATTTAAAATGTTATTGTTAAGGTTTGGAATATTACCTGGCTTAGAGTATAAGAGATTTTCAGGTTTTAAATCACGATGTGCGATATTAAGATCGTGAAGGTACTTGACGGCTGAACAAATAGCTGTCATTATATGTGCTGCCTCTATATCAAATATAAGGAATTAATAATATATATTCAAAATATTAAAATTGAATTCTGAATAAAATTATATATATATATATATATAAATACCTCTTTCAGTAAACGCTCCCTCATTGTGTTCTTGTATACGTTGGAATAACTCTCCGCCTTCCATGCTAAAACATTATTGAATAAAAAGTTTTTCATTAACTATTTTACTTGTAAAAATATTTTAGATAATTTAATAAATACATGTTAGATGAGTATTGATGATTAACTCAAATAAAATCTTTTGTTGTTTCAACGAGAACATTGAAAATTACTAACTGGACTTATTTTTTTTTACTAAAATACTATTTAATTAATTTAATGCGGTTTAAAATATATTATTGAAAGCATATTATCTCTAAAAGTAATCTTGAAACAGAATAGATAGATAATATTTTTAATTCCCAAATCATAACATATATTTAGACATGATATGTTTGATAAATGCTTTAAATTTATCATTTAAAAAAAAGATAAATTGTTATGGGACAATATTCATCGATAGAAAAAAAAATATATGTATTATTATTAACATATTAATATAGACCTTAAATACCAAATAAAATATTTTATTTTCAGAATAATACACATATTAGTCATTATGTAAAATGTTAAACAATTAATAAACCATGTGTCAAAATTAAAATAATATTTATGATAAATTAATTCAGAAATTTTAATTAGTCAACAAATCATAATGAATATTAATAAATATTGTTTGTTAGGATCATATTAAACAAAATGTTAACATAATTTTTTTTTTCTAATGGACATGAGCTACATCATGTCAATGATTTATTTTGCTACTGATATTTTTTTAAAAATGTAAGAAACCGATAAAAATTAAATATTTAAGTACAAAGTTATAAATTGCAACAAATTTCCATCAAGAGTGTGAAAATTATGAATATATAAACACAAAAAAATACCAACCTATATGATATACTGTAACTGATGAATATTTATGAGAAACTAATATAGTAATATTAAATTTTAAGGTAAGTAAGGAATATATTAACTCTTTACTATGATGTTTTTTTTTTTCTGTTAGTTATTTTGTAGTAGGAAATCAGCACCGAAAATTTATCATATCATTTTATGATAAGAGATTATATTTAAAAAGTACTTAAATGAAATTAAAAAAACTTGGAAATAGCTTAAAAATATTGAACAATAAAGTCGGACATCCTTAACCTTAACTTACACATATTGTTTTCTGGAATATGAAAAATTAATTAATTTTAAATCATTTGTTGCTTTAAAAAAAAAATTTTCAAATAAATTATATAGAAATATAGAACATTGTGTTTTAACTAAATTGATTATATTAAATGTTTTAATTTAAAAAAAAACATTTACAAATTAAACTAACATTCATATAGAATAAAATCTTCACTTCCTTCAAATTTAAACAAATATACATGACTGATATAAGATTTACACTATAATTTAGTATTTTACCTGTTTATTTTAATTTTTTCAGTTATAAAAAAAGGATTTAATATAAAATGTTTGTATTGGTTCTTACAGCTGATTTGAAGTTTATAATCATATATTTTTTATACTGTAATGGTTTCTCTATAATAGTTCTATGTAATACAATTTTTAAATAAAGTTTTAGTTATCCGAAGTACTCAGTTATTTAAATATTTAATTTAAATTTCAAACGTTTAGAATGACATCAATTCTAATTATACAGCAAAAATAATATAACATTTTTACATTTTAAAAAACTGTAATACATTATTAGCAATTCGACATTTATGTAGGTCCTATGAAGGCCAATAAATTAGATTACTATAAAAAACAATAAAAAATACTAATGATTAATATGAATAAAAACTAAGAAGAGTTTAATGATATATTTAAATCTATACTCTTGTGAAAAATATCTTCGTTATACGGCTTAAATATACAACTTAGGTAAATTTATTTTCAAATTAACAAGGAAATTATAAACAGTAGTATAATTCTCTAATCTATACTATGTTAATATAATTTAATTAGTCTATGTTAAATGCATTGCCATATCTGAAATTGTAAAATCTAAAAATTACTTGAAACTATTTAGCCGAGTATTGTTATTAGGTACTTAAAAAATAAATATCATCTAGTTATGTCGATACCAAACGATGAAATAAAAATGTATTTATTTTAAATAGTCTACGATGAAACCTACCATTCCATGATCACTAGCAGACATTTTTTGTCCATGTAAATGTTTTCATAAACATCAATTATGTTGACAATATTTATGCAACCACTAGCTCTCCAATGTAAATCAATCTCCCTTCTGGCTTTATGGCAGTCGACAAGAACCTTAAAAACAAACAAACAAATAGCCGCCGGTGTTGAAAAAAAATACCCGAAATGGTAACGACACCGTGGAGCTATAACGAACGGATATCACGTCCGTCCGTCTGACGACCGTCACCACTCACCTTGAGGGCAAACTTCTCGCCGGACGCGATGGAAAAACACTGCACCACCTTGCCGTTGATGCCCAGACCGAGCACGTTGTTGGAAATCTTATAGTCGTTTTCCACCGGTGTGGTTTTGGTCTTTTTGTTCAGAAAATAGAAATCGTGCCCTTCCATGGCCGAGGACGTGTTGGAACTCGTCATTGTGAGGCTACCGCGATCGTGGACGCTCGTCGTCTGCCGAATAGAACATCTCGAAACGAAGCTCTCCCGGCCAGAAACGACCGCGACAAGGTCTCGGTCAACGCGGGAGAGGGTGACCCGAAAATCGATGCCTCTACAACAATCGTCCGGCGACGTTTACCCGCACGTCTACCCGAACGATTTTCTGTCCGTCGCCGCCGTCGTCGAACGAAAATATTTTTGATGAATCGCCCTCGTACCTAGGCCACCGCGACCATCCATCAAATCGTTTTCCAAATGATAACGAGACTATTGAAAAATAATAACGAAACAAAAGGCGGCAGACTTTCCGCCCGTGCAGACCACGGCCGAACGGGTGAATATTTATATATATATGTATATATGTATATATATATATACGCCTACGTAGGTATATTTTATTGTGTATGATGTATTATACGTCGGTGAATATTTTGTTATTAATGTGTCTGAGCGGAAAAGGTGATAATAATACTAGTAAAAGAATAATGATAATTCGGAGAGACGAGATAAGAATGAAACGAATTCAATGGCCATTATTTTACGATTGCTGTTATTTATTATACAAGCCTACCCACTCGTCGTTGCGATATTTCAATATGTGAGCAACGCGAGCGCATTGTACACGTGTATTATTTGAACGCATAAATTATGCATATTTTATAATAATATGATTGCGCGTAATAAGACGGCAAAAACGATGGCGTGTAAAGAAGGCGCGATAACACGGCAATACGAATATTTATATACACATATATATATATACATATATGCAAACGGTATAGGCGCCAGTCGGCGCGGGCCAGTGAATATTGTGTTTTGTGTAATTATTAATTGATGACGTTTGAAAAGACGACACGTCTCGGATTATTATTTCCGTTCGCTCACTGGTGGGTATACGTACGTATATTATAATATGAGCGAGCCGAGGAAGGCGACGGATGGATGGACCTAATTGAGATTTAATCGCCGTATATACATATATTACAATATGACTGGGCCGTTGGGAAATCTCCATGTAACTATAGTAAAAATTAACCATCATGGATGTGGGCCATATAGTAGTTTGTGGATGGTCGTGACGAGCTTTCGGTACGCCATAATTAAATATTATTTAAATTGCAAGGATCGAGGGAAAGTATAATGTATAATATATGTAATATAAATACTCACGAAAATGTACTCGCCCCGTTTCCGGTCGAAAGGTGAACAACTAGAATCGCGAAATAGACTCGTTTCGTATAATTACAATTATTTAAAAAAAAAAAAAAAATCAATAAAAAATTATGAAATATTAACAAATATTACGTTTGTAGAAAAATGTATTTGTTTAAATCTAAGGTTGTTGTCGACTCGAGGTTAAGCTACGTCGAACTTTTCGAAGTAGAAAAAAGTTAATTTATTTAAGTGCCAAATATTTCAAATCTATTGTC
Organism: Drepanosiphum platanoidis; assembly: GCA_948098885.1. Lineage (NCBI taxonomy): Eukaryota > Metazoa > Arthropoda > Insecta > Hemiptera > Aphididae > Drepanosiphum > Drepanosiphum platanoidis. The sequence goes on along the minus strand of OX402542.1, from coordinate 8,069,013 downwards.
GGCCAAAATGGTCAAAACGGCCGTTGAAAAAAAAATATAATAGAATTATTACCGAGTACAATAAGTTCTGGACAAAAATATATGACAAGTTCATACGTTTTTGTATTCATAAACGATTTAAATAAATTTAAATGTATAAAAAATTAGACTAAATTACTAATACAATGACGATTTGACGTTAAAAACACCTCCGATGATATGTCGTAATAATTAAATTTGAATTTAAATGTTGTCACACAGTGTTACAGTCATAACAGATATATATGTACATCATTCATTGACTTATTAAAATTTATTTTACGCAATAGGTTAATGCATAATAATATGTACGTTCGAAAACTTATTGTTCGTCGATCAAATAAACGTGAACTATTTTCAAAATGTGACTTGTAACGTCACAGAAATATTATGGCCCCTCGTTAATATTTTTAATTATTATTATTTAAATGGTACAGCCAGTCGCGTCGTCTGGACATTGCCCTCAGTACATCCCGATTGTAATAAAATTTTAAGGGTGGGTTGCATAGGGATGAGAACACATGCCATCGGACCGATAATTTATTCATTTTGTAAAGTTTTATCGGCCGTATAAAATAATAGTTTCTACGACTGCAACGATAATCAACTGTTACGAATAAATAATACAACGAATTTATTACTCCGAGTACGACTGTTACGAATATACGACTACTACGAGATAATCATCGACAACTTTTACAAAATAATACAGACAAGTGGTGGCGCGAACGATTGAAACGATTTAATAAGCGCCTAAAAAAAAAAAAAAAATTAATTAAAAATTAAAACTAGGATGATACTTATCGAAAACCGAGTCTGTATAGATTCTGTCGATAATATTTAATATATTATATAATATTGCATACCTAAATAACGAACGTTTTCACTACTGATTGACTATCGATACGTCTATATAATTTCGACTTGAGACACGTCGGCAAATGGTACAATCGGGTTCTAGAGTATAATCAAATAAATACAAGTTATCATCTCAATCAGATATTAAGTTGGAGAAATAAAAAAAAAACACAAAAACAAACCTATTCGGTCGGTATTTTTTCTCGTTTCAATTGACATTCGACGTAGTTGTGTATGTGTTGGTAAAACGATTAACAATACCGGATTATTAAATCGCAACGGTAATCCCGAAAAAGAAAAAGACGAATGGTCGGTCGACGTAGTTACCGAATAAATTATACCGGCGACGAAAATCGGTCACCGCAACTATGGGGCGAGAGCGAATTTTAACGTCGCTCTTTTTTTTTTAAGATTTCGATTTTCGGGATTGATTTTCAAAAGATCGTCCGACGTAAGTATTTATCGTGAAAATCGAAATTTTCTTTGTGTTTTTAAGGAACGGGGCGACGACGCGCGTTCTTTCCGCGAAATCATTTCGAAAGCAACAATTTAATAATCGTTCGTCGAAGAGGGAAATAGTGTTTTGACCGGGTTACCTTGGCGGCTACGTCGTCGTACCGCGGTAAGCGAATCGTGACGTGTTTTGTTTTTTTTTTTTCTTTCTTTTCGATAGTAATAATTTCGGTTTCGGATCGTTTTTTTTTTTTTCCTTCCTTTTTTTTTTTTTTTTCTTCGTCCTCTGGCGATTGTCTCGCTACGACGCACAACACGGCCATAATACTCTATATGGCTTTTCGATGATAATGGAGGTGGGATTCACGTTCTCCGCCGGACGGTTGGCGACACCGCGGCCATTTATCAATGTTTGATTATTATCATTTTCGAAAGAACTATATCTCCGACGTCTCTTCTATCCGCACCTCGAACGATCGTAATGTACCGATATTATTTTTCTCCGCATCGATTTGAGGTCTAGGAAAAAAAAAAAAAACAATCGTATTATATTATTACTATCGTTGTAGTATTAAAATATATATTATTCTTTTTCAAATCTCGACTCGTCCGTAGGTATTCGTATTCGTCTCGTCTCGTCTCGTCTCGTCCGTCCGTCCGTTCGTTCGTTCGTTCAATAAAAATAATCACAAGCGTAACGTAACGTAATTATTTGTCATTCAGGCGCACCGTGCAAATTTATCTTGTATACTGTTATCGTCGTCCGACTGTTGTGCCGTCGAAAAACTCGAAACTTTCGCGCGACCCGTAAATCTTTCGGTTTCCGCCATTTCACGGCCGCAATGACCGTTTAAATTTCCATCTCGATTTCGTTCGACGTTTGCAACGAAAACGCGATTTTGCCGCCCGCCGTCGCACTAGTTGTTGTTTGTAGTGCTCGCCATCGCGTTTTCTCGGCCCAGAGTTTCGAACAACTGCAAATATAATAATATACTACTGACAACCTAACCAAGATGAATACTGTGTTGTCGTCTGTGTAGTGTAGCCTATTTTGTCGCTGCTATAATTGCAGTTTTTGTTTGAGGTTCATTTATACGCTTAAATTCAGTGATGTATGCTAAAGGAAAGGGCGCAACAGTGCCGTCCGATGCTCAAGCTAGAGAAAAGTAAGTTGTTATTTTTTTTTAACTTTAAGCGTATCATTTAGCGTGGGAATGATTCCCTTGGTTAAATTATTTAAATGTTGTACTCGGCGCGGTATAACTTGTTAATAGTTTTGTTAATTTTCTTTTGAGCGATGTAAAAAAGTTCCGACTAAGAATCAAGAAATTTATAACGTTGTGTATATTGATAAAAATGTATGAGCTATTTTCAATTGTATCGTAGCAATGACTCGTTCTCACTATATTAATAAAAACTTGTTTTTAAAACAGGAAATTTATCTACAAATCTTTATTAACTTGTATTATAGATACAGTTTTTTTTATAGAATAAAATACATTTTCATTACACTAATATGTACTGAATTCGGCCCATAGCATAAACTTAGTCATTACTACAGTCTTCTGTATCTATTCTCAATAGAATAAAAACCATTTGATTTGTTTTTTTTATCAATGAATAAAAACAAGAATGGATCTAATTTACAAATCATAAACATTGTATTATTAACTAATTTCATACCTCAGATAAATTTAGTGACAATTTTATCGTCTTAAAAATATAATTTTAACATTTGAACAATTTAAACATGTATAATAGGTGAGAAAAAATATAGTGTACATTAAAACATGTTTAGAACAGTTAAAATGATCTAATACATTATAGAAAATAAATAAGCATTTAAATAATGATTATACTGTGCAATGTTAATGCTATTTAATTTTTGTGTTTGTTAGTTAATATTCCATTTACATTCTACACATATTTCAAGTTAATGGAATGTAAATTGATTATAGTGCTAATATGTTTACACAATCTTGCAACTTAATTTAATATCAAATAATAACCAATAAGAAATATAGTTATCTAGTAAAGAATACTTCAAAGCAGTTTAAATTTAAAAAAATGAACTATAAACCTGAATTTGTACTAAACAATTATTTAAATGTATGCATTTTATAAATGTTAAAAATATTATTAGATATAATAATGATAATTATTTGTGTTAATGTATTGCATATTATTAATTATTATTGACATCTCAAGAGTCCAATGTACAGACTGTTAAATAGTATATGTACTTATCAAATACAATTATTATACTCAATACTAATGTTTGACATAAAAAGTCGTAGTTTGAGATGCTATACGTTTTAAGAAAAGACCAAGCATTTGTTTTGGTAATAATTTAGAGTATTTAATCCTTAATTTAACAATAGTTAATAAAAAAAAGATTCATTTGATTTTGATATATTTATTCAATAAATTATTCAATTTAAAATAAAATAATTACCTAGGTAGTAAGCAGTATTTTTTTTAAATTTTAATATATAGAATACCTTCATATATTTTTTATTCATGACTAATTTAAAATTGACAAATAATTAAATTTAATAAATATTAAAATTAAATTGTTTAGAATTAATTATTTTATTTTCATACATTTATAATGGGAATTAATTTAAAATTGCATTCTAATTTTATATACATCCTATGTAGTTTGCATTTAGTCGATTTGACAGTAAGAATGTGTTTTTAGATTCTGAGTGAGACGAGGAATCTATTGATTTTACCATGATATGTGTTTTTTTTGTGTGTCTGTGTATACGATAAGTACTTGAAGAAAAGGTACGATTTTCAACTTTAGTTTTGGTTTCTGGTTACAAAGCAAAGTTGGTAAATTAGAGAGGTAATTTTTCAAATTTCCCAACAGTATAAAAGTAATAAAAAAAAAGCGCTGTTTGTTTTCTTATTTAATGTGATCATGTTATCTACCTATTTCTATAAAGTTTAAATTTTAAATTGTTGATGCATTTATTGTTTTCTGGAATTATGATATGTAGTTTAAGAATTAAAATTACTTATTTAATAAATTAGTTACCTATACTATTTGGTTAACTGTGTTATATATATATACATTTTTATTTTTATTCAAATTATGAAAGTATTATTGGGCACAAATGTGTTTTATTTATTCTGACAAAATATTATTTTCAATTTCGAATTCTATCATAATACCCGTTGCCCGTTTGAAAAGACATTAATGTATGGTGGCAATTAAGTTTGGTTCATTGAGACGCATTCCTACCTAACCTGCCTTGTCGTTTCATGACTTTACGTTTAATCAGAATGAACGTGTCATATGGTCCTCGTGGCTTGCGAATGAAAATTATAAAAGGTAGATGGGAAAAGTAGTGGTCCGCGCTTTCATGGCTGTTATTCAATATGCTCATGTTTAACTGATTTATTTTCTTTTGGAATGTACTATACCGATTATTTTTACCATATTTCATGTAATATTATATTATGGAAATTCTTTAAAAAAAAATAGGACAATGCTTGAGAAATTTGCTAATTAACAATCAATTATAATTGATAAATGTATTAATGTAATTCAAGTTTAATAGGTATAAAGTTGGTTAAGTTATTTTAACTATATCTTAAAAGTATGTAAGATCAACACATTTTTGTAACAGCATTAAAAATTTAAAACTAGTTACTAAGTTATTATACAATTAAAATTTTTAAGCACAATGTTTAGTAATTGTTTTCAAATGCTCAAACGGGTTTTATAATCTTATAATTTAAATCAGTGTCTTTCAAAGTCTTATGAATTAATTTGAAATTGAATTGCGATGAGGGAAATTACATTTCAATAAAATGTGTACAATGTAAAGAATTTATTATTTAAATAATTGTTATACTGTATATGTATAAACAGTTTTTTTTAAAATTATCCCGAGAATTACTAGTTTTAATATTGTGTAGTATTTGCAAAATAGATATTATGTTACAATTTAAAAAAAGAATAGTTGATTATTGAATAAATATAATTTAAAGTAAACTGTAGTACCTATAATGTAAAGAAACAATTGATATGGTTTTAAAAAACATTATTCTGTACTGATATAGTAGTAGATTAATATAACAATTAATTATAATTAAAATTGTTTTATTAATTATTTTTAGATTAGCATTGTATGTGTATGAGTATTTATTACACATCGGAGCTCAAAAAGCAGCTCAAACGTTTTTGAATGAAGTAAGTAATTAAAATTGACATCCCTACCTATGTTTTTTCAAAATTGTTTATGTTTTTAGTCACATGCAAAACGGAAATATTGCCTGTAAACATTATTTTTAATATTAATTTTGTCTTTTCTTAACTTAGATTAGATGGGAAAAAAATATTACATTAGGTGAGCCACCTGGATTCTTACATTCTTGGTGGTGGTAAGAACTTCGACATATTATTATTATATTTATTATTATCTTTGTTTATTTCTTTTCTTTTCTCTCCAGTTTCTTTTAACATTTAAAATCCATTACTTTGTTTATCTTTTTAAAAATATTTTTGATTGACAGTTGTAAGCAAAATATTTTATTGTTTTAAATTTATTTTAAATCTTATAAACAAATATACATTTGTTATAAAACAGCCAAATTTTTAAGTTGTGATAAATACGATGATTTTATTGTTTTTATTTAAATTTAATTTTGATATTAGTGATTACTGATTACTAATTGTTCGTATTGGATTTTCCATTTTGAAATTTTACAAATTAAAATGCAAAAGATTCAAAAGACTTGAAAAAAATTTAAAAACTTAAAACTACTGTGAACTTGAGTTATAATCATTTGCACCTTTTGAATAATAGTTCATAGAAAAATTTGAAAATGGTTGGAACAATGTCTCTTTTAGTGTAGTAGAACTATGGACGGAAATTAAGTTCTATCATAGTTATTTATATATTTTCATTTCAGATAATATTTAATAATGCTTTAAATTATTAAAAAAATTTCAAAAACATAGGAAGTTTTGTAAAAATGTCCATATTGAAAAAGGAGTTCCAATCAATTATATTGTCTTTGATCCCGCAAAACGATAACAATAATTATAAAATATACAGAATCATTCTTTTTGTCCTTTTCCCGAAATGGTGTCCTTTTCCTTTATAAATAATGTCTTTTATTGTAGTATTTATTTTTTAATAAATAACTATATTTTTTAGTGTATTTTGGGATTTATATTGTGCGGCTCCTGAACGCCGTGATACATGTGAACATTCTAGTGAAGCTAAAGCATTTCATGATTATGTATGTGTTTTACTTTTTGAAAATATTTTGTTATTATAATATTTTAATTTTTTTCCATTTTTAGGGTTTTGTAAATTCAGGTTATGGTGTAAACGGTATAGGACATGTAAGTATATAAGAAAAGAATTAAATGTTAAGGTATTTATTATTAAAATTTTGAACTTATTATCTATAGAATGCGGGACCTTCTCCAAGCCCTTTGGGACAAATGCCTCCAAATGATGGAATGCCAGGGGGTCCTATGCCCGGAGGATTTTTTCCAGTTAGTTTATTTTATAGTTATTTTCAAAAATTGTATACAATGACCGAACTTTATACTTTTAAATGTACATTTTTTGTTCAAAATTTTAAAATAATTTAATAATGTTTAGAATGCATCAATGAGACCGTCGCCTCCCAGTCATCCTTCGGCACAACAATCTCCTCATTCTCAGCCACCACCACACGGACAAATGTTATCAAATCAGGTATATATTTGAGAATTTTAAGTTTCAATTATTATTTTTGACGTATTAGTTATTACAAATTTCTAATAATTTTCTTAGTCTTTTATGGGTCCTCGTTACCCTGGTGGTCCAAGACCTGGAATTCGCATGTCGCAACTAGGAAATGATTTTAATTCTGTAAGTATAAATGAAAACGAATTTATTATTTTATAATAAAATATATTTATTTTAATTTTCAAGCCTACTGGTCAACCAATGATGCCTGGTATGGATCCTTTGAGACAAGGTAAAATATTTATTAATTACTTTAAAATTATTTAAAAGAGTCAAGTGAAAACGTTTGTCGGTTAATTGGTAATTAGGTTTATTTTATCGATTGAATAGGAATGAAAGTAAACGGGATTTAAATTGTTTTTCTTTAATTTGCTTAATACTATTTTTCTCTCATGTAGGTGAAGCTGGAGAATATGTTGTAGGTTGGCAAGGTAGGCCAATATTATTTTAATTTTATTATGCACACTGTTTCATTACTCGAATATTTTGTAGTTGATACAATAATGATAAAATACCATTCATTATTTTTCATATCATTTATATTCATGTTTATTAACACTGGATTGATTCTTGTGTGTTTGCATTTTTTTTTTTTTTTTATGAGATTTTTGTTTTATCAGATAATTTTATTTTAACCCTGATATTTAAACGCATTCCAGCCAAAAAATGAATCATTGTATTCATTTTGTTTTACTATTCATATAAAAGCATGATATAACAATCCAATGTTTTAAAATAATTGTGTACAATATATGTTACTAAAACGTGTATATACACAGACACACATACTGAGTGTACATTTTTATTTATTTAATTTAAAGTGTAAATATTTTTGCTTATTTAAAACATGTCTTTTTATTTTGACTCATATATATATTATTGTATAGCAAGTTTTATATGGAGAAATAAAATTATTAATTTTATTATGAAACTCAAAATAATTTGAATGTTCTGTTTCAAATATATTATATATTATAATGACGAATTAATAAATTTAATAAAAAAAAGATATCAGAAATATTATTAAGCTGTAGAACTATGTTATAGATTTGACGCATACAATTGTTTTTAATTAGGACGCTTTCATTTTGTCATTTATTATATTAAAAAAATGTCATTTTTCATCAGTTTTATGTGTTTTATCTATATTCTTATTTTACATGCTGCAAGTTTGTTTTAAAGCATTTAATAAAGTTGATAAAGAATTATATTCATTGACTCATTTTTTTGGTTTTAATTTTAGCTATTTAATTTGCATACTTGAGTTCATTATGTTTGTTCATAGTATTCACATAATTAGTTGTTGCTTATGTAAATGCAATTCGTTTTGAAAAATTGTGTTATAAGAATGTTATTTATTAAATAGGTGGTATGGGACCAATGAATCCTCGTATGAATCCTCCTCGCGGTCAAAACATGAGTCCAATAGGTTCATATAGTCCTGGAATGCGAGGTCCTCCGCCTAATTCTAATATGGGCCCTGGCGGTGGTGGACCAAACATGTCATTGTCAATGGGTGGTGGACTTGTTGGAAGGCCTCAATGGCAACCAAACGCAAATACTGTAAGTATTTTTTTTATTAAGTAAACTAAAATTTCAATAAAATTTAATTGAATTCGTCGAAATTAGTCATATCAATAGTATAAACAAACACAATTCGTTAAAGCGAGATTTAAAGGTTATTTCTTTGATTTGTATATTTTATCATACTCTTAAATTATTCATTTGGTATCTGTAAATTTTATTTCATTGTATGCTTATGTTTTTAATTCTGATATCCTTTTGTACTTAAACAGTTTATTTTAAGATGTATTTTATTTTATTTTTTGTATTTATTATTTATTGAAATGTTGCTGATGTGATTATAAATTGCTTTGTTAATATTTTTTCAGCCCATGAGTTATTCATCGTCATCACCGGGAGCTTATGGAGTGAGTTAAAATATTTAAATTTAAATTTAGATTTTTAAATATATATATATATATACATATTCGAGTATACTCTCTGAGAACTTATTCAACTAGATAAATTGAATTTAAATACATTAGTTGAAATTACAAGCCTAAGAAAAATCCTTAGAAATTTATATTTCTAAATTAATATTATTTAGGGACCCTCGGGATCAGGCGGCCCTCCTGGACCAGGCACACCTATAATGCAAAGCCCTCAAGGTAAATTTAATTGTTATTGGTAGTTCACTTTATTGTATATGATCTTAATTTGAGCAATAATGTTGAAGATTCTTCAAACTCTGGAGGAGAAAGTATGTACACGATGATGAAGCCGGTTACTGGAGGGAATATGCCTGGTGTAAGTTATAAATTAAGAGAATTTTTGAAATCATGTATTTGTTCATAGTTTTAAGGGTGTTTCTTTAAATATAAAAATGATTTTCAGGACTTTCCTATGAATAATGCATCAGATAATGGACCATTAGGACCAATGGGTCCAAATACAATGAATTCAGTTTTAAACGGCGAAGGACTAGATGGAATGAAAAATTCACCGGCACCCGGTGGTCCTGGCACACCAAGAGAAGATAGTGGAAGCGGCATGGGCGATTATAATTTGGGAGGATTTGGAGGCACAGGAGATAATGTAATTGGCCTGGATCTGTATTAGTTTATAGATGTTGAAGACAGTTGATGAAGTACATCCTGATTAAGGTGTGGTGACAACTTTATGGTGACCAAGAATAGCATAGTGGTTAATATCGAAAAATATGAATAAATTTTAAAAAACTATGTTTTTTGGATTTTTTTTAAGCGGTAACATTTACATTTTTGAACATTGAAATATTCATCACCATTTTTCATCTCACCATTATCAGATTGTATTCATCTTTCTTGGTCTGATTTTTTAAATTTATTATCGATAATTTACATAAATTATCTTAAGTAAGTGTTAACAAAAAATATCTCTGTAAGTAATAAACGTTGTAGATTCCCAAAAAAATATTAAAGGCATGAAGTAACTTAAAAACAAAACAAACAGTTTAAAACAGAAATGTTCATTATTTTGTCTCTGAATTTTAGATTGGTGTTCTTTTGGTTCGTACATATAACATATTTGCATACTTATAGAAATGTATACATTTATTTTCTTATTGGTTAACTTCGATGTATAATATAATACATTACAATATAGTATCTATATTTACCATAATATTTTCTATATATATTTTATTAAATATAATAACTTATTATTAAAAAAAAATAATAAAAATATATGAAACGTTTTGATTAACTAAAATTAAATTAATACATTTTATTTTTATTCAATAAAAAGTTAATTATTTACTGTTCATAACACTGAACGTTGGACAATTGTTATTTCAACGAATTTTGAATAATTTATCATTTATTTGTAATATTTACAGTTTTATAGATTTTTTTCTTTATTTTTTAATCAATAAAAACACCTCCTGTATATTTGTTATATGAAACAAATAGAATAATAATAATCCAAACTAAATCAAATTTTATCAAAAAATTTCACATGATTTTCAACTGCTTAATCTTTAGATAGTACTATTTATTCTATAAATATTACTTTAAAAGTTAAAAAGAAATTCAGAATTCAAAACCTTTTCAACAAACATCGGTCTCTTATGTTATGAACAGTACAACGTTGATAACGGCTTTATAAAATTTACTATGATGATACTAATAAATATAAATTCTCTTGAAGTTCAGTGCTGAATGTAAAAAAAAAAAAAAAAACCATGGAGTTATTATAAGAAACTATCTCAATTTCTTTGAATTTAAATTCGTACCATTTCTCTGAAACTAAAGTATTATATTTAAATATAGTACTGCTGTTTGTGTTCGAGTCGTTCTCAATGTTGTCAAAACGGTTGACATCCTCCAATATGGGTATACTTATATAACATCACGTACCTAACTTTTATTTTAATGCGATATTTAGGATCAGACCGAATCGGCTGCAATATTGAAAATAAAAGAAAGTATGCAAGAGGAAGCCAAACGTTTTGAAAAGGATTCTGACCAACCGGATTATTACATCCAATAGTCGAAAATATGATGGTGGCCTGAATTTTTAATTTTATAGTTATTAACTCTCGCAGTAAACATTAGTGCAATAAATAATTACATGACATGTTTGTGGCAGACAGTTTTTGAAATTTTGATGGTTCTCGACCAAGATTATATAAATAGTTATATATTTTATCGATAACGAATAATGTGATTATTCAACGTATTATGACAGGGATATAATATTCATGGATAGAATTGTGTGTAAATATTTTAGGTAAATTTATTTTAAATCAAAAATAAACGTCTTGTCACATCATTAATGTCGTAGGAAACTACAGTTTGCCGGTGATCGATTTTTTTTTTTTGCACTCATATTTATAACTAAGATTTGATTAAACCATAATTTTTCAAGAGCACCAAAAGTTTGTTGAAAATGTTCTTTTATGTTTTTTTGGGACTTCTACTGTTTAAAATAACAATTGTATCGATACAATGGAAATTATTACTGATCAATGTTTATGTATTTATTTTGAAATTTGTTTTGGAAAATTCATGGTCTTATGGATTTAAAAAAAAATTATTGAATGTGTGTACATTGGAAATGAATTATTTCACTCGATTAATTTTGCGTTCTTTTGATCATTACAGAATAATGTATTATGCGTTATTAATTGAATTTATAAATTTAGTCCACCTGTTATTTATTTTGCGATTTCATTGTTGTAAATCTCAATAACGTTTTTTTTTTGGTATTTTCTAACATTATATCAATTATTGGCTAATCAAAATGTATTTTTTAATACGAATTCATTTGTCTACATTTTGATAATTATTTTACGTTTATTATTAAATATTATACCTCGTGCATTTAATTGCAATTAGTTTTAAAGAAAAAAAAAAAAAAATGATCTGATTTAACGATGATTCGTTTGTATTGGAATAATTTGTTAATAAGGGAACATTTTATTATTTCTTTAGTGACGATCGAAGTCAATCTCAAAGTACTAAAATTAAATTGTATACTTATTGTGTGTAAATACTAAAAATATTTTAATTTATTATCTCGTCGACGCGAGTAAATACAGATTTTCAAAGCCGAGTTATTATAACACTAACATGAAACCAACTAAGTTAACGTTAAAAAAAACAAACCATCGATGGATTTGGTATTTTAATTGTGTGTGGTAAAAATGTTTTTTCAAGTGTGTTTGTTGACAAAATATTTACATGTATAAAATACAAAATTATAATACGATAAAAAAGTAATAATAAAAAAAAAAAAAAACAAAAAAACATAAACGCAAAAATATTTCATATAATAACTATCAATGTTTTAGACATTTTCTGAGGTGACTTAATATGTAAATAGTATGGAATTTTTTTTTTTTTTAATTTCACTCGACCGCATATACATCCTGATAACCGAAACAGGTTATATCTAAATGGATTTAGATTTAAAACAGAAAAAAACTGTTAATAGTTGAATATATTTTATGAAATATTGATTTTTGTTATTACCCATTAAACGACACGTTAATAAAAAACAATTAAATATACTTCAATTAAAGGTAACCATTGTTAAATCGATCATTTTGAATGTATTAAAAAAATATTATTAAATACACTATATAACTATTTTGATTACAGAACAGTCTGTTATTCTATAATCGATGCTAATAATTTTTAATTTTTTTTTTTACAAGAACTACTATTTTTTACAATATAAAATATTATTTTACGGAAAAATGTTATTGTTTAATCGTATCAAATTTTTTCCTTCCCTGCTGATTGAAATGTGTATGGTATTTGTTATTTAAAAACGGCACCTTTAAAACACTATATATATATATATTTATTCGTATAATGTTTTATTTTGTAATCGATATGTTATTGAATTTATGTTTGTATTATTGAATTTAATTTGTTCATCGCCCCACAATTACATTCCCATTAATATGTTACAAATAGTTATTATCTAAGTAAACAATGTTGTGAATTATATTATTAATTTGTACATTGTTTTATTATTATTATTATTATTATCATTATGATTATTATTATTATTATTATCATTATGATTATTATTATTATTATTATTATTTGTATCGCACTTTTCATGGTTAATTGTTTTATTCGTGGTATCTAAAAGAATAGTTACCGGAAAGTTTAATAGTATTTTGAGAATTCATGAATGTATTATTTTTTTCTTTAAAAAACCTCAATCAATTTAAATAAGAACAATTGTTTTTTTTTTTTTTAAATTAAAAATTATGATTTTCTTTTTTACCTGTAATTCGTGTAATTTTTTTTTTCGTTAAAATAATATCCAACCCACGAATGACTGTTTTCATAATAAAATTGTTGTCGACACCCACTGGAAAATAAAACCATACCAGACACAATGGTTGATTTCATGTTTTTAAATTGTATTTTATTCGCCAAAGGAAAAATCTATCGGCACTTACTGCTTTGAATAACAAGAAAAGTGTTATTGAAATCAACCGCGACGAAAAGGCTCAAATGATTTTTTTTTTTCGAAAAATACTATTAAACGTTTCATTACATATTTAAAATGTACATTGTTAGTATTCTATCTTTTTGTATGGAAAAACTACCGGTTTTTTCTTTTTTGATTTGTAACAACGTACACCAAAAATGTCTCGAACGATCGGTATCATTAGAAAATCGATCTGTCAATGCAGTACACACTGTAAACCCGCTTATAGGGCGGCCCATTCGAGAGAACGCTACTCGTTCTGCGGTCTCCAGGTGTAAATTCTCCCAACCATCACCCGAATTTCCCTTCTCACCACTGTGTGCAGGTGCATCGTCGAGTGGCATTCCCTTCTCGATGGCCTATCAATAGATTTCCTTAAATATTATACTATAGTTACACCGTACACTTCTTATATATAGCTAGTAGGTAATTTTAACGGGTTATGTACTTTGATCGTTTCCTATTTAATTAGTTAGTCGATAATATTTATACTACTTAGCTTTAAATCCTTTTTATAAAATAATTGTAATCGGTTTATGGAACACACACACACACACAGACATTGTGACAATTATCCTACTAAAATCGGTTAATTTATCACACCGGCGGAGGTGCCTACTTGCACTCGATGCTCTAGGTTATCCGAATCCGAGACATTTTGGAGTATATCTCGTATAATATTCATTAGTCATGTGACTTTTTTTTTTAATTTTAATTTGATATTGTGTTCGATCGGAATATCTTCGTGTACGGTTTATTTTACATTTATATATTATATTGTATACCTATATGAGACATATGTGTATATAATATTGGTGTTAATTCAGTGTTGTAAATCGTTTTATTACCAAATTTAACTACCTGACAGTATATAATATTATTATTCATATTCGAAAATGTTTTTCTTTTACTTGTATTGAACGCCTCCTAAACAATCATTATTAACTAAATCAATACTAGTTTACGTCGAGTTTGTTTGAACGAAATAGTCAGGTTGGTTGGTAGTTGTACTCAATTCTGTCTATATACATAAAATGCAACGCCGAACAAATATTTATCAATCGGTTAACGTGCAAATTCTTCGGATCAAAAGAAATGTCGACATAAAGAGACACTACTTTACAGTCTGATTATAGCACGAATAAATATAAATAAAATGAATCTCAATTGTAAATTACTTTCTCAACGAACATAAATTAACAATATTGTCAAGTGCTCAAGTGTATTAAAAAAAAAACCAGGTTGTCTGTAAATTCGGTTTACAGACGATAATTTTACGTGACAACGTTATAAGAATGTCGCGCCACCGGACGATCAGAGTAAATTTTTACCAGTGTGGGCCCAAGATACGTATAACATGTAGTTCCATCCGCCTCGCATGTTATTTAAGCTGTGCCAAATCCGCATTACCAACACTATAACGAACTACTTCGCGATTCAGCGCGCGCGCGCGCGATAGGAGACGATCGGATAAATAAACATTTAAGACTATAAGAGTGTGCGTACCTAACAATATAGACGAACGCGACGCGTGTTCTCGTTTTATTAAAATATTACTCGACGGGAGTACCCGAAATCGTATTGACGACAACGCGCAATTTATCAGTTCCAACGCGCGTTGTGTAACAGCTGTTTAATAATAAATAATAATCAATAATATATAATAATAATAAGTTTTGCATAACGCAAAATCGATATAACATTTATCACTAACCTCGGGCCGCCGTCGACTCCATTTGACGACCGTTTTCATTCGGCTGAAATATTTCACTCGAATAAAAACACCACCATTTCACTACTCGCGCGAACCCTCGATATTACTATATACGATACGTTTGTTTTCGGCGGACGGTTAGATTCACAAGCCGTTTTGGCGAACGGCGGCGGCGGAAAATACGCTAAACACCGGATGTCGACGGTACGGTAGTATTTAAGCGACGAATAATTTGGTTCCACCCACGCGACCGCCGTGAGACGTGCGATTAATTCGTCGTCGTTAATAATTACCATTGCCATCGGCGCGAAACGAAATGTTGAAAAACAGTGAGACGAGATTCGATGGCGGTCGGCATAAAATTCTCGAAACACGAACACGTTCGGGGAACATCCGGACAGGCGCGCGAACCGACGAAGACTGAGACTGAAGGGAAAACCAATCGCGCCCCTCGTCGGCCGAAACGGTTGGAAAAACGAACAGCCCATTGGACGATGATTTACGAATTCATGGAAAGTTATTTCTTTTATTTTAACGGTCGGCTTTTTAAACGACCTCCGGACGACCGCGACCGCGGTATCCAGAGTCCTGTCCGCAGCGCGCGACCACACGGCCACGCGACCACGCGGCCACGGCGGCGGAACATCACAGTGCCGTTCGCGTGATTCGCGCCGCCCGCAGTGCTGTGAGATAACTCGTCGTCGTTATCTGCGTTTTTACCGAAATAGTATGATAATAATAATATTCTGTTTTCAGTAGATATAATTCGAACATCGATTTATAAGACGTTATCACGTAAAAAAAAAAATAAAAATACAATGCATTTTACGTTTTTGGTTTTAATCATTATGAAATATAATATAGTGTTGAGGTAACCAATAAAATTAAACAGCTCGAAAATACGTCATAAATCATTTCAAATTGTAATTTAAATATTAGTACATTGAAAAAAAAAAAAAAATAAGAAAATAAGTACTCACATAATAAAATATGTGAAATTACACACGAGTGTGTGAGATTTAATCGATTTCATTCGTCGATAGTCAACGGAATTTACACGGGCGACGACACCATGCTGGCTTTCTTTTCAGGTTTGGTCGTGACGACGGACGGAACAGTGGCCGGAGTAGACGTGGACAGCTTTGCCGTAGCGTCGTTGTCGGAACAAGCGTTATTCTCTGGGACTTTTTCTTGATTGTCATTATTTTTGTATTGGCCGTCACAATAATATTCATCGTTAACGCCTAATGACAGTAGATTAAGTTTTGTCTGGAGACTTTGAATTCTCTTCGTTGAACTTTCCCGTTGTGTCTCCAACATTTGTAGCATAGGTTTAGCCACTGTTTCGAGCATATGAATTCCCGACAAGGTGTACACTAAAAGAAAGAAAAAATTAACATATTTTACCAATCATTATTATCATTTAAAATGTGCAAAATGTCAGTTGGTTTGTGTATGTTTGATATGATAATATTGTACAGTGAAATTTTCTTATTAAATTTACAGAGTTATAAGAAAAAAATAGAAAAAGGATAATTTTTATTAAGTTATTTCATGTTAATGGTTTAAAGGTACCTGCGTCATTGTGGAGTTGCGCCATCGGACTGATGTCCCCTTCGTTTGCTTGATTATAATTTTTTATAAGTTCATCGTACAATGTTTCTATGTGTTTAACAATCACCTAATTTGAAACATAAATAATGTAATTATTAACATATACGATTCAAAATCAAGATTTTTATAAGTTATTTACATATCTTAAACCACGGGCAATAATCTCAATCATTAAACTTTTTATGATTTAAACATGTAAAATAAATGCAAATTAGGATTATCCATTTGATAAGAACAATATTTTATAAATTGAAGAAGTTCATAACAAAGTTGTAAAACAGTAATGTGTTTGCTTAATGAAAACTACAAAAATGTATTCTGAATAAAATTAAAACATTTTATAATAGCAGTAAAATTGTATTCATAAGTGATTTAAAAAAAAATTTATTACTTTATAATACATAATACTATGTGTACATTTTCTGTGTCAGAATGTCCTGAATTTAATCTGAACTTTCAATTCTCCAGGATAACAAATCATATATTTTCAAAATAACTTTATTTTATCAACATTTTACTACATAAATTATTGAATAATAATATTGATTGAACAATTAATTTGAAATTTTATTAAAATTCTCAAATAATAGTTATTGATTAAATTAGTTTTTTTGGTATCCTATTTATAATATTATTATAACTTAAGAGCTGAAAAAAATTAAAATAAAGCGGTAGATTTAGAATTTTAATAAATCATAAAGAAATTTGATAAAACTTTTCTCAGAAAGACCAACTATTTTTTTTAAAATTGTTAAATAAATATTCTCTAACTTCCTCAAACAAAATCACAATTCAACTCGATCTATCGTGTACAATATCTTTGAAAACAGACTATTTGTAAATAAAAAAATAATAATTACTCCAAATGACAGTTGACTTGTAGAAGATGTTGGTACAACTTGAAATTTCACATCTATTCTATGCACCAAACCATTAATTTGTTTTGCTTGAAAACATACCGTTTTCATTTCTTTCATCTAAAACAAAAAATAAATTTAGAATATATTATTTTAAATTGTTACAAGTATGGTAAAATTTGAAATTAAATATATGATAAATACTGTTTGTAATTTACTGTGCCCAATTTTTACCCAATATGTTATTTATTAATTATTTTCTTACCATTGTAGTAGGGTCTGTATTGTACGAGGAACAAATTATACCAACAAAACACGAGTCCATATTTTGTAAGTTCAGTTGAGTTTGTAAATCTGAAAATAAATATTCAATGCGAGAACATTAGGCGTTATAATAATATCTCAGATTTCATTATATTAATTTTCCCCAATTCAAGTCCATAGAATGAAACTTTATTCATAAGCAACTCAAGGTAATGTTATTCCAACTATTCTTTACAACAATAATGTATATAAATATAAAATATAGTTGTGTATGAAACTAAATTGTAAATCATTGAAATATTTGAAAGTAAACGAACGGTTATTTTAGTAGTACCAACGAGTCGATAAATATTTCAATCGAAGGCATTAGTTCTAGGCACTTACCTACGTTAGACGGCCAGACGGTGATGTGAGGGTGCGAATGATACCAGCCAATAACGTTCAGGTTTTCGCCTTTGGCGCGAGAGAATTGTTTAGCGTCTTCCATGGCGTTGACCAGGTCTTCGGACATGATTTCGACGCGGTCTTTTTTGATTTCTCCGCGGGGCGGTATCGACAAAGCCGATACTGACACGACGGTCAAGCCGTTTTCGTTGACTATTTTCTAAACATAAAGCAACACGATAAACGTAACGTAAGGAAGAGAAATGTCGAGAACGGCGGAGGTCGGTCGGGCGCGCGCTCACTTGACCGATGAGGAGAGCGGCGACTTCTTCTTTCTCCGTGAGCAGCGCCAAGTTGTGGCACATGAGCAGCACCTCGTCCGAAATGAACACCTGAGTCAGTTGATTCGATTGTTGTTTGTTCATGGTGTCGTCAGAAAAACGGGGAAATAAAAACAAAAAACAAACGACGACGAGAGCGTGTCGTCGGAAACTCGCCCTCTCGATTCGTGCGCGTGCGAGGGTGAACGCTAATGCGAGCGGGCGGGCGGGCGGGCGAGCGCGTGCGCGCGCGCTATAACGCGAACAATATTACGAATAACAATAATAATAATAATAATAATAATAGTAATATATTCGCGTATAATAAAATATACGAGACGAATTTTCAATTTCGACGTCGCCGCGGCGTTATCATCTCACTATCAGTCGCTCGCGCGCGCGCACCGGACCGCGATAATTGGCCCGCTCGCGACTTATCACGGCCCCGTCGTAATTGTTTACGCGGAACGTAATCCGATAACTACGGCAACTGGAACCGCTGTTTACATTTCGTCGCCGTCGAGATATCGATCGGGCCCGCCGACTTCCGTCTTTCTCGTCGTTTCAATATCGACGTCCGCACGTCTGGTAGTCCGTCCTCCCCCCCGCGAGTGCGACGACGTTTCCGGCAGCAACAGCGGCGGCGGTGGCGGCGGCGAACGACGAGAATATACCTACGCACTTGGATCCAAAGTCCGTTTCCGAACCGCCGCGAATCACCGGCCAATGCTCCGATCACAGACGACCGGAATTATTTTAGGTCAGTTTTTTGCGCGTCGTCGGTTGCATATTGTACGAGCCCCGTCGTCGTCCGGATCGCGAATTTCGAATTCGGCCGATTTTCGGGTTTGTTTTACACCTGTCTGTAATCGGCTCGTCTCGTTTGTAGTGTTTGTACGGCTTCGGTATGGTCGTCGTCGTTCACTTCCGGGTCGGCGGCAGAGCGCGAGCGCGCGCGCGCGCACGGAACGATGACAAAAGTACGCGCGCGTGCTCGCGCTCGCGCTCGTCCACCATCGGATATATAGATACTCGTTCAGTTTCGAATTTTTAATACGTTTGATTTTGTTTTCGTTTTTATTGAGATATTATTTTATGTGGATCTGTGCCTGACATTATATTGATATATTACGAATTTATTATTATTATTATAAATATTCTAATATTTTATGTATAATTTTCACGTTTATCGATGATTTTACGGATCGAAAAAGTGGGCATTGTTTTTCATATTTCATCTTTATTTTAGATCTATAAAATATATCCTAATGATTTATAAAAAAATTAATTTTTGTAATTTAGAAAATATTATTTTACGCAAGAAGTTTCTAATAGTAACATCAATTTTATCATAAATGTCGGTGGTTTGGCGTATACCTTATGGTTTGTTTCAAGGAAACTATAACATTGGCAACATTTGTGTAGTTAGTTGTCACCTCGGTGTAGCCGTGCCTTAGTTTCCTCTGGTTTTTGTAAATTTTTCAGTATTCTCATGTATAGTTTATACTTTTAGTAGGTACATAATTTTTTTTGTTATGTTTGTTTTTGTTATTTTTTTCAAACGGTTATATATCTTCTGTACATACCTAAATGTATATATTACACCGCAGCATGTTAATGTGTGTTTTCATTTTATTTAGACTTTCAATATCAATTACATAAAACTGCATAAACATGCTGGCTACGGGCAGGAAAAAGTCTGGTGGTTCCAAATTTGAATTCAGTGAAAAACAGTTGGCCGACATAAAAGAAGCGTTTGGATTGTTCAATACAGACGGATCTGGATCAATTGAAACCAAAGTGCTAAAGGTATTTATTCGATACATCATATGAAATCAACTACTATTAACATATAATAGTATATATTTTTTGCATTATCAGTACGTTAAATATTTGATGTTTTTAGATAGCTATGAGAGCATTGGGTTTTGAACCAAAAAAGGAAGAGATTAAACGCATGTTGATCAGTATCAATAAGCAACACAGTGGTAAGTTTTTCTTAATAATTAAGCTAATTACCTATTATTTAATGTTTTTAATGAATTAAAAATACTAATTATCATCAATTTATTTATCAATTTATTTAGGTGTCATAACGTATGATGATTTTATCACCTTGATGTCTATAAAAATGGCCGATAAAGATTCAAGAGAAGAAATAATCAAAGCCTTTAAATTATTTGATGACAACTGTACTGGGAAAATAACATTTTACAATTTAAAGCGTATTGCACAAGAATTAGGAGAAAATATTGCCGACGAAGAACTCCAGGTCAATATACTATCAAATAAATAGACTAGAATGTTAAATATTTAAAGTTTTTATTTCTATTTATATGGAAAAATGCTTTAACTTTAATTTATACAAGTTAAGTTTAACTATAATTAATACTAATTTATTTTAAACTAGTGTTTATACTAACCTGTATATTTTAATTTTAATTGATTCATTTATTATTATTTTTTTACTTCTGTTCTATACATAGGAAATGATCGACGAAGCTGATAAAGATGGTGATGGTGAAGTCAGCCAAGAAGAATTTCTCCAAATAATGAAGAAAACAAATTTATATTAAACAACAAAATATATATTACCTAGTTCCCAACAAACATTTTTTTTTTTTTTTTAACATTTAATTGTACATACACTATTTTTTGTAATTTATCACTGTTATTACCTACTTTAAATCACCTTATGTTTTTGCTGTTTTCGTTGCATATATACTTGAATATACTATACAATTAATTTTTTGTGTATTATGCAAATTAAAAATAAAGGCAACTTACATAAATTGTAGTTATTTATTATTTCAATTGTATTAGAGTTGCTCGAGACGAAGAATAACAATTATGTTTCATGACGATCGACAGCTATCATTTTAATGCAGTTTAAAAATACGGTCTTAATGATTTCGCTTCAAGTGCCATTTCATCGTCACTTCTTCTCGGGTCTAGACAATTTCTTTCGTTCTGTAATTTTCTATATATATCGTCATTCACCAAAAAGTCTCCAGACTTTCTTGGAATTATGTGCACGTGGACATGCTATAATAATAATAATAAATATAAATGAAAAAATACATTTTTTTTTCAGTCAATAAATTATGTCTACAGCCTAGTTATTGTAATTAAAAATTAACAATACATACTTTAACAGTTTGTCCAGCATATTGTCCGTCTTGCATAACAATTGATGACGAATCAGTATTGTGCACTTGTTCAATGACTTTTTGAACCTTTTGAACAGTAAGGAATAGATCCTTCACTTCGTCACTAGATAATGCAGTAAATTTTTCTACAACTCGACGGGGGGTCACTAAAACATCTGATTATAAATATGTTATGAAAATATTACACTAAGGAATAACATGTTTTTCTTTTTTTTGTTGTTGTTGTTGAATAATTGAAAAGGATACGTCCTGGTAAAACACATTTAATATTGGTAAATGCAAAGCACAACTGTGTGCTATAAAATATTTGTAATCCTTTTACTATAGACGAACCAAATTTGAATTCGTGAAAATCATCAACAGGCGCGTTACACGAGGTGTTCATAATCACTCTCGGATAAACATCATATCGCCTATGTTTGTCAACTGGCATTGATTGGCGAATATTTTTTATCAGTGATGTATCGATCGGAGCCAAAACGAATCCCGGCTCTTCGGAACACTGGGCTATTACGGTTCCTAGCGGATCAACTACCTACATAATAATATCAAATATAACACATTTTTCAAGTTGATTAGGAACAAAACAACCATTGAATGGCCCCACGATTTTCTAGTTGAGTTGTGATCACCAGTTTGTGCAGCAGCAACCACATAACATTGTGTTTCAATTGCTCTGCTACGCAAAAGTATTTCCCAATGATATGCACCTGTCCCAAAGAAAAATGCCGATGGATAAGTTAAAATTTCTGCTCCATTTTCAGCCAACGCTATTGCCATCTGAGAAAACCTCATATCATAACACTGAAGTTTGTATGTAAAGAAATATTCATAAAACTAATTTTTTTTTAAATATTAATTATGAAATGAAAATATTTATAAGCTAATAAATTTGATATACGTCTCGTAGTATTTTGTTTATTATAGTTGTAACTTAAATATGATTATTTCTGGTAACAAAACGTTGAAAATGTTTTTTATATTTAAAAATGTTTACAAGAAATATAATCATATGAAAAAAAGTTCTTGCAAAAGCTTTTGAAAAATTATAAGAAGTAAGCTGAGTAATTTTAACCTTCCACAAGTCAAACACTGCTTACACCTAACAATATAATTTAAAAATGTCTATTACACAACTAGCAATATTATAAATATATATACTATCAAATAGCAAGGGCATGATTTAATCTTACTAAAATTTTAATTAAGAAAAGGATACAATTCCTAAACCGACATTCCCAACTGGTGTTGTAACTGGTGGTGAAATTTCATTACCAGCTTCAACTAAACTTGATTCTAAAACATCAATATTTTTCGATGGTATTTGAACATCATATAAATGTATTTTGTGATACGTTGCAGTTATTTCTCCTTCATTATTAATAACTAAATGTGTATTCCTTAATTTAGTTTCTGAAAACTTTAAAATAATTTAATACCATACAAATTTGGAAAGTTATATTTATATTATGCCCTGTACAATAGTTATCTTTCTTGCAGAATAGAGAAATACTATTGTTTGAATTTTCAATGCAATTATAAAACATATTGGTAGTCTACATTTATTTTGACCGGACCTCAAAAAGTTAATGCAAAATTAATAATTTTAAGGATTGAAAAAAAAAAAACCATCAAGATTTTAAAAATATAAATAATAAGTAGCTATATCATATAAGTAATTGTGTATTAAATCATTTGGATTTAATATTTTTATTTTCTATACATTTAATATTTTAAAATAATATCATTTAGTATCTAATTAACATTAATGAGATTTATTTATTCAGATGTTATAGTGAGTAGTAATTACATGGAAAATATGGGTATAGATGAATTCAAAAGATCAAATTTAATTATGTTATTAAAATACTATTAAAAAAAGTCGTTAATAAAAAAATTGTGATACAAGATTTGGATGCGATACAGGTAACAGATATTTCTGATGAATTTGTCATTTAAATTTGATGCCAATGTACTATTTCTCTTGAAAAACGAATTCCGAGTAACAAAAATGGATTATGGAAATGAAAGTGGATCAGTTACAAAAAGTTCACAAATTTTTGTGTTTTTATAGAATATTTTATCTATGTTTGATCATTTTAAAGCTTATGAAATAAAATTGTATCCATGTAATTCCAAAATGTTTAAATTGAATCAAGATCGACTTTATGAGGAACTTTATATTAAATTTTCAAGATTTTTCAACAAACCAAAGTTATTTTATTGACATTTTACGAATGAATTTTACTATTTTAATTGTATTCAAAATATTTGTTATGATTTATTTATAATAAAGAAAAATAGATATAATTAAAATGTTGAGACTTTTACCTTTTCATGAAATCCGCCCAGAGAGAGCCAAATACCTAATGACTTGGCTAATAATTTATAATTGTTGATAAGAGGTCCATCTATAGTTTCAGCTAGTTTTAATGATTTTGATTTATCTTTTTCAATATAATCAAATGATTCTGGTAGAAAAATCATCTGAAAATTACAAAACAAGTATTTACATTGAAACCCGCTAAAATCTAAGTTCAGTTTGAAAACAAATATTTACAAAAACAGATTAATTTATTCATAATACATACTTTGGCTCCACATTTATGGGCATTGGTAATGAGTGTTTTACACTTTTCAAAGTTTATTTCTTTGTTGGCAGTTGAAGTCATTTGACACACAGCAATTAAATTGTCCATGTCGGAAAATGAGTTTTTAAAGATTGAATAAAAACGTTTGATTATCATTTAGTAACTGTGAAAAAGAAATAATTTTTTTTTTATACGATAAAATGATAATAGTTTAAAATGATGTACCAGAGATGTTCAAGCACTTAATCCAATGGGGTTAAGGAAATTTTTATATTGTCATAATAATTTAATACCTACTTACTACTCGTCTATAACTGGTGACAATTACTAAGTGGCTTAGACGACTCAGTACTTACTACATTCGTTGTCTAAATATTCTAAGATGTAATTGATTATTTGTAATTTGATTATTTTAGTTCAGATGCATCACTAGTTATGATCCTACTTTGTCAGTAGACTTATTTCAATTATGATTTTTAAATACTTCTGAATAAATTATGTCTTTTTTATAGGAAAAAAAAAATTGATGAACCCAGATTACGAATTAAAGAATGATAACAGCCCAGATGTCTGCAAATAATAATGATAAGGCGTTTAATGATAATGTGTTGAGTTTTCTATAAATTATCATAAATCATAAAATAATTCTTTTGATTTAATGAGGTCAAATTCATTTTACATCTTTAAATAAACAATTTTATATCCTAGATTCTCTCTGCGTTTGTCCGGATGAACAATCGTAGATCTGAAACAGTTTTGTCATTATTCCTCGATCAGTTGGATTTAGATTAACATTTTATAACTCTAATAATTTTGTATATTATTATACTTGACGCCGTCAATCGTCACTGAATAAAATTAATGTTGATTAACATTTTCCGATTATTAAATGTACAGAGTAAGTTGGTAATTTGTTGGAATACGATATACGTATTATTAATTTCGAAGTAGATCAATTTATTAATATAATATGATAATGATTGCAACACATTTATGACGTAAATTATTTTAATTTTATTATTTAATTGCAATTTATCTCTAATCCCATCTGACTAAACAAACAATATAATTCCAATGTAACAATAATTATACATTGGCACTTTGCAATATTTATCTTTGTGTAAGCACCTACTATAATTATATAGGTAGTTAATAAAAAACGTATCACTTACCGACTTTATTGGTATTTTGTATCTGGTTATTGGTTAGTACGGTGCTCAGACGTCTTTTATTTTAGGATCATCATTTGTTTAATTAAGATTCCTATGCTCTGGATCATTTTAGAAAAACGACGCCTTCTATTACGATGCAGTTGTATATGTAGCAGTAAAATAAATAATTTCAGAGCAGTATTAAATCGAAGCAGTGATATAACTCCTGAAATAATTATTAGTAGCAATGGTGTATCCCTAATCATAACTGTTTATAATGCTTTATTATACATGATATAACACTCAATTTCTCTAAAAATAGGTATCAAGTATTTAAATGTAACAAAAAATTGTAAATTAAATGTTGCAAAACAGGTGAATAAAAAAAAAATAAGAAATAATGAAGGGATACCTAGAAGGAAATAGAAGAAGGGGACAAAGTGAGAGCTTGTCAAATGTTAATATAAATGTGGAATAAATTAGTCTGGTACATTTGTACTTTTTTAAGTATTTTTGTGATATTAGTAGGTATTATTATTGTAATATTTGTATTCATTCAATTGGCTTTAAGATAATAGAAGCGTACTTCTATGAACACTTGTTTGTAACTATGGAGGATATCATTTGTTTTTATTTCAAAAATCACAATTTGTATAACTGCACATATTTTTATTGTTTTTTAAAATTTTATAAATATGGAAATCCAGCATAAAGCCAATTGCAAAGAAGGCCTGTTAGCTGAGAAAAATGAACTTTTACATAAATTGTCCGAGGAAACCAAATTGTTTGAATCAATTTATTCCAGTCAAAAGACCGAGTTTGAGGAATTAATGAGTAAATATGTTTCATTGAGTCAAGACTATGATAAGAAAGAAAAACAATTAACGCAAATTGACCAAGAAAACACTCATATGTGGTGTGAAAACGAACAGTATGATGAAAAATATGAAGAGCTTACAAATACTAGAGAAAAATTAAGCTGCGTCATTACTGGACATTTAGAAAAGGCGACATCATTAAAAAAGCAAAATTCAGATCTATCAAAAATTGAAAAGGAGCTTCAGGATAAGTTACGAGTTGCCGATTCAAAATTAAGAGGTATTAATGATGATATAATTTGCAATCAAAATAAATTAACTGAAAAAATAAATGAACAGACTGAGCTAGAAAAACGTGTAAATAAAGAACAAGAAAAAAATGATAATTCAGTGTCATCAATAAATGCAATAAAACTTAAAATTGAAAAATTGAACAAGACATTCCAAGTTGAGTCTGCAGAACAGCAGAATCTATTAAATGATAGGTCGGATGACTTAGCTAAGATAAAACAAGATATAAAAGATAAACAGGAGGAAATTGAGACGCAAAAGAATCGATTTACTGATTTGCAGACAGAAATAAATACGCTCCGTGAGAATCATACTAAAGAAAAAGATATCTTAGAGAAGAAAGTATGTGAACGTAAAAGCGATATTAATACGTTGACTTCAAAACTCACCTCTAATAATAAACAATTAAGTGAGTTACAAATAGAAAATACAGTTCTTAAAAATCATTTGATCGATCAAGACGAAGTGATTAAAATATCAGAATCGACGATAGTTAAATTAGAACAAAAACTGAATAGAATCAAAGAATCGTCAGATTCTGTAGAATCGACAATCAAATCAGTACAGGAACAACATACAAAAAATAAACAAAATGTTGAAATAGAATTATTAGAGAAAGCTAATGAGATATGTGAAATTCAACGGCTGATTCAAGACCAAATGGAAAAAATAACAGAATTGGAGAACCTAACAGTACAAACTGAGATTGAGAAGTTTTTATCAGACAAAGAGATGATAGAGTCGGGCACTTTTGAACTTAAAAAACTTGTGTTAACGATGTTAAAAGAAGAAGAAGAATTAATCAATTAAGTTTGGCGGTAGTGATTACAATGAAACAATAATAATGATCTGAGACATAAAAATTGTAATTATAGTACAAGTCAGTCCTATATTATATATATAGTTATGAATTTTATCTATGCATTTTAATTTAATTTATAAATGTGTTCTTACCGATCTTCGATGTTTCCAATGTAATACGATACAAATATACAGAGTGCAAACAACAGAGAACACTCATTTTCTTTATCATTTTATGTTTCAGTAGGTATATTAATGTTTTGAAATATAAAATTTGTAGTTTCATTTATATCAAGACAATCTAGCAACTTTAAAACTATTGATTAGTAGTTATTTCACATTTATATTTATAGGAATGTTACAAATTGTAAGAATAGACAACTCATAATATAAAATTTATTAATCATTATAAATTAATAAAACGGAACACCATTGTCAATTAGATGCTATTTTTTTAAATTAAATTAAATGTCATTTGTTTTGAAGTAATTAGAAAGTGTGCAATTATCATTTAACAAACTTGAAAAATAAATGAAAGTCAATTTATATCTCTTATACATATATATCTATATGTATTAGATCTTAAAATTTAAATATCAATAAAAAATTTAAATTATAGATAGCATATTTTTTATAAGGGTCAGATAAATAAACAATGGCATATAAATTGGCAACAATTAAATAAACTCAAATAATTTTACTTCATTCTTAAAACAATTTTTTGTTTTTTTACTGTACGTCGGTCATCGTATAATAAACATTTAATATAACTTTACAATATATCATAGGTCAATGTTCGGTAAACATTTTTCATACAAAGTATTATAATCTTATTAAATGATATGGTATAATCTTAGTAATAGGTGTTGGCTTTAGGTTCAGACTAAGACATAATATGATCATCAATAAGTGGTAGCACTAAATAAAGAAAAAAATAAACTTATTACAAACGTAGGTGTACTTAAAATTGAGCCAGTTATTTTCATGGCAGTTTTTTATAATGATTAAACGTGGAAGTTATTAAATTGAATTACTGAACTACTTATTATTTTATAAGTTTACCAGGAAATAATGAAATGTTCATAATATTCCGGACTTCGCGTGATTTTTTATCTGGAAAACATTTAGAGAATTCATTATAGTTAGTTCTCATAACTTTCAAATCAGTTAATAAGTACCTCGGTTATATTTTAATATACTTTGATTAATATCTATTTATTTAAGTGATTAATAACTAATAGATAAGTAAAATTATCAGTATTATAGAAGTGTTAATTAAAATCCGTTTTGAATCATTTAAATCCCATTTAAATCTTATATGTATTACAAACCATGTAGACACCATGCTGGTGGATCATATATAGGAACTACAAAGAAAAAGAAATCAAAGTTACATAATTGTGTAACTAATTTTGAATCTTTTTCAATATTTTTATGATAATTTAGTGACTTCAAAAATATTACGTATATTATTTTACAAAAATAATACTTACACCAGTAGGCCATCAATATATGATATTTAAAGTATTCAGTTTTAAACTCTAAAAAATAAGTGTACAATACATTTCTAGTAAACATTTAAACATACGTATACCTAATGTTGGGATTTTGAAATAACACTATCGTTATTGTATACAGTTTTCAAGCCATACAAAAACGTATGTACTATATAAACCTCCTACTCATATTACTTAGTTACAGTGGCCCCGAAATCTTAAAAATTTAGTAGGGCTGAACGCACCTGCGATCTCACATAATCCTTATCGGTGGTGGCTGCGGCACGCACGTGTGTAAATTTGTTATATCTAATAACATAAACACCGATAACAGAACAGTAATGAGAATGTATATTAATGTAAAGGAAAATGTTAACTTTAACGGGACACAGGGGGTCACAATGTGTATCTGGGCGACGGCGGAGCAACGTGGGTCGGACTGGGCCGTGAACGGTGTCGGAGCCGACGGACCGATTGCCGATCGTGGTGTATATCGCGAGAGCTTTCGACACGACCTGTGTAAAGCAGAGAAAAACGCGAGCGTGCGTAATATACGTCGATCGTGGCGTATGTTGCGATGGGTTTCACACGAGCGAGCACAAAGACAACGAGCGATCGAACAACAAGTACAGCGGTAACGGGGGACGGAACGCGAACTACGGAGACATTTGTAACGAACGCGCAGCCCCGCGGCGCTCGCGTCGAAACTACGCAGTGGCGTGTAAAAACAAAAGAGCTTTGATATGCGGCGGCACGGTCTATTATCATCAGTTATCATCTGCGGGCCGCGATCTAGGGCGAAAAAATTTCAACAGGTCCGAAATTTAGTTTTTCATTTACAAAGCAATCCGCGACCGAGTATTAACCCTGTTGCAGACATCTCGAGGCTCATATAGAATGTATCGATGGGAACATTTTTTCGGGAAATATAACTATACAAGCGGGCGGCGTTACCCGGACTTACCTTTTGGAACCACGATAATGGCCCCGTTTCAAAAGAAGACGATGCAAAAACCACTATTCAGACCTCCGTAGTAGGGCGATTCCAATGTTTCGTGTTTGAGTTCGCGTTCCCAGTATTCGAGCGAAACCGATCGATTGCAGTAAAACCATAAAAGCTATTAAGTTCACGCGCGTTAGTAATATTTTATCTCACTCCGACTCGCCGTAATGAGAAATTCACCGAAACACATTATTTTCATATCACGTTTTATCCATATTATGCGGGACGTTCCCGCCGTCACTTCGGTCTATAGGCGATGTGATTTCTTTGTTCTCGCGGTGTCTGAAATAATAATAATATGCCGAACGTCATGGAAAAAAAATATTTATAAAAACGAAAAGCATTCTAGACCTCGTTTTTGAATTTGGTAACAGCGGTCTTGGGTTCGCGGTGACCCATACGTTTCGGGCCCGGTTCATTTTTTTTTTTTTTCGCGACCGTTATTGTCCGTAGGCCTTTTAGTCTCTCGCCGCCGCCGCCGCCGTAGTCGTCGTCGCGTAATGGTGCCGTGTTTTCCGCGAATTGTTCGTCGTTATTGTTTATCGCACAAACGATCAGTCAGTGTGTGAATATTTTTCAATCGTCGGCGTTTCAAATTGTCGACGTGACGTTTCGGTCGTCGTCCGTCGGGCCCGGTGCATTATTTTTTTTTTCGGCGACCGTTATTGCCCGTAGGCCCGTTTAGTCTCTCGCCGCCGCCGCCGCCGCCGTCGTCGTCGTCGCGTAATAGTGCCGTGTTTTGTTTCGCGAATTTTTCGTCGTGGGCGCGCGAACATTTTTTTGTCCGATCGATTGTCGCCGATGGCCACCGACGTGACGGAAACGAAATCGTACGCGAGTGAAGTGCTCGAAATTTTTTAAAATGGCGGCGTAGATCGGAAATCGGACCGAGGAGGAAAAGATGTCGGAAGGACGTCCCGTGAGTACTTACCTCGGTATACGGGCTGGTACTCGACGTAACTTACGTTAACCCAGTATCGAACAGACATTTCCGACTTGAACCACGGTCGATGGCTACGATTATTTTTCTTCGGCGGCCGTTGCCCCCGCAGGCCGTTCAGTCTCTCGCCGTTGTCGTCGTCGTCGTCGTCGTCGCGTAATGGTGCCGTGTTTTCCGCGAATTGTTCGTCGTTCATGTTTATCGTACAAACGATCAGTCAGTGCGTGAACATTTTTCAATCGTCGGCGTTTCAAATTGTCGACGTGACGTTTCGGTCGTCGTCCGTCGGGCCCGGTGCATTATTTTTTTTTTCGGCGACCGTTATTGCCCGTAGGCCCGTTTAGTCTCTCGCCGCCGCCGCCGCCGCCGCCGCCGTCGTCGTCGCGTAATTGTGCCGTGTTTTGTTCCGCGAATTTTTCGTCGTGGGCGCGCGAACATTTTTTCTTCCGATCGATTGTCGCCGATGGCCACCGACGTGACGGAAATGAAATCGTACGCGAGTGAAGTGCTCGAAATTTTTTAAAATGGCGGCGTAGATCGGAAATCGGACCGAGGAGGAAAAGATGTCGGACGGACGTCCCGTGAGTACTTACCTCGGTATACGGGCTGGTACTCGACGTAACGTACGTTACCCGAGTATCGAACAGACATTTCCGACTTGAACCACGGTCGATGGCTACGATTATTTTTCTTCGGCGGCCGTTGCCCCCGCAGGTTCTCGCCCTTGTCGTCGTCGTCGTCGCCGTCGCGTTAATAGTGCCGTTTTTGTTCCGCGAATTATTCGTCGTTAATCGTTTAACCGATCGTCAGCGCGCGAACTTTTTTCTTCCGATCGATTGTCGCCGATTGCCGTCGCGGCCGACGTGACGGAAATAAAATCGTACGCGGGTGCAGTGCTCGAAATTTCGAAAACGGCGGCGTAGATCAAACGTGAAGTCGGACCGAGAAAAAGAAGATGCTGAGCGTCCTGTGAGTTTTTATCTATTTGACTTATTTATTTAATTATCGTGTACATCTCCCGTATCGTCCGGGGCGTCATTATGTATAGTTTGTCATTGAACAAAAATTAGTTTTTGAGAAGTAGCGATCAGCGAGCGAGTGTTCTTTGGACTTTATGTATATTATATAGATTTTAATCTGTGATAATTTACGTCATCACGAGGCCTTGGGGCCAAATTTTTGAAAAAAGACAATTGGACTTCGGGGCCACTGCTTAGTTATATGAATGTAACTTTTTGTTAGTGAGACACACTTTTAGCAAAAATAAAATTATTTGTTACAAAATCTAATCTGTTAGGTAGCTATTAAACAACTTCTGAGTAAAAAAAGTATATAACAATTTACCATTATCTATTTGTACTTTTCTGTCTGAAAAAATATTAAATTAATCATATTTATAATATTGTAATATTTCTATTAATATTCTTGATAACAATAATTTTTATCAAGAATATTAATTAATTAAATGTTTCTCTTGGAGTTATCGGTGGTAAAAAAAAAATTATTAACATAATTATTTATAAATATGTGTATTATATAATGATATGTCATAATATCTTTGTTAGTTTATGTTATTATTTCCATAAATATAATCAGGGGCATATTTAAAGGTGTAATTGATTGTAATCTATTTGCTTTACAGCATAATTTATTATTGATTTTAATATTAGGTAGTTAATACATTATATTTAAATCTCAAATTTAAACATCACAACTTAATATATTTCCAATAGACAGTCCAAATTATGTTTGAACGTTTATCGTTTATATTATTAGATATTGAAGTGGTGTAAATAATTCAGTTTAAAAATTATTTTAGATAATAAATTGAGGTACCTAATTTGTCATTTTGTATTATGAAGTATTAGATTAGATAGATGATGGGTTCAAGTTATATATCAGTTGTCACTTTTGTCACTGTTGTCAGTTATTATTAGTATTCATTATTACAATTTTTTTTTTTATAAAACCTGTGATGTAACACAGTAGCAGTGTAGCACATTGCGCCAGCCTAGGCCGGCCATATATAAATCTATATATATATATTATACTATTTAAATAATCAAGTTAAATGAGAGAAAACAATTTACAAGTACAAACAATGTAAATAACATCTACATTCATCGACTTTCGAACAAAATAATTATAGATAATATAAAATATAGATTTCCTCAAAAATTCTTCTAGTATTTTTTTTAAATTATAAATTTTATTTCTATAAGACAAGATAATTGCATTTTAAAAGGTAGGATGGACTGGATAAATTTGTAAACGGGCTAGATATGGTCTGTGGGCTACTGGTTACCCATTCCTGTTATACAGTTAGGTAGTGTATCTAGTTATTATATAGTTTTCAATATTTTTATTTGCTGAGCTTGGTAAAAAAAAACCTGAAAAACATAAAAAAATAGTAATTTTGATTTAACTATTATATGATTAATAATATTTGTATTAACGCGTTTAATAAAATATATGTTTAATGATGAAAATATGAAATAACAATTATTCAAATGTGAACAATGACAAATTCCAGCGTACGTTGTGCTGGAAGTAGTTTTACAATCTTTTTTTTTTCAAACGACATTTTAACTGTTTGAAATTTAACATGTTTTTGCGAACATAAGTTCATGGGTGTTTCGAGTGTTTTTTGGACCGCTGATTATGTAATGTATTTTCTCTGTGTACATTAAGTTTCGCCAGTCGTAAAATTGGTATACATTTTCGTAGGCGAATCTGCAGTATTCGTGCCAGAACAAATAATGTTATCTCTTTGAAAAATCCTTAAACCGTCACCAAGCCGCATAACGTATCATCATAAAATATAAATGCACACGAGTCTGCCAGTCTAAACTCAAATACGAATATGATTATTATAATAATTATGTTAGTATATACACTATGGTATAGTGACTATACAGTATACAGAGTGCGTCACGGTAATAGGGTCAAAAACAGATGGACATAAGTCAGGATATTTTACAGCATATAACGTCCATATAGTTCGTTGCACGAAGCAAGTCGGCGTTGGGTGAAGTTTGAGTTAATGTACCGAAGCAAGACTTACGAAATAGTCGTACACCTAAAATATTCCAAGTTATGTTCATCTATTTTCGGCCCAATTCTAGTGACCCTCTCTGTATACGTAATACCCAGTGGCGTATTTCGGAAGGTGTCCAATATTTTATAAACCTCAAAAACAAGTTTTTAGAATTATTTACAGATAAAAGAGAAATTCAACTTCCTTTTTAATATATATTATATATAATAAAATTAATTTCACTTTTGTAGTTTGTAAATAAATATTTTAATAGACATCGTGGTTCGTGAGTAATGATAATACTTGGGAAACTTCTTTTTTTTTATTAGTCGGGGGTTTCCAGACAGGCAAGGACACCTCACCCTAAAAAATACGCCACACACAGGTGACTGACTCGCACATAGGTCCGTTCCCCGGCACCGTCGTGTTGGAATTTTGGGTAAAAAATAGTTTGGTATTATGTAATTTATTATGTAACAATTTGTAACCACAAACCTTTTTTTTTTTTGTCAACACACCTTGAACGTGGAAAATTACGGTTTTTTTTTCATTTTTTTCAACATTTTTTTTTTTACGGTTACAAATAATCGTTACATCATGATAAATTACAATATACCATATTATTTTTTAGTCGAAATTCCAACACGGCGGCGGTGCCCCGCCAGCGACTACACTCGCCGTGGACAAAAAAAAAAAAAAAACCAGTAGTACCTACCTACTCGCACTTGACGGACGAGCGTGGACACATTCGTGTCACTTGTATGGACGACGTCGATGACGATGCCCCGAAATGAACGACGTTCGCAGGGGCATGCCGCAATGGCGATCGGTTGCCGCGCGCGGACGGCTGTAACGGTCCCGGTCGCCGCCGCTCAATCGCCGTGGGACGTCCCGGCGATCGCGGTCGTGCTGACGGCCGCGGTGTCGCCCCGGCGCACCGTGTACAGCAGTTCCAGCTGGTCAGCGGGCACTTCGAACGGCCCGTGCCCGCCGCCGCCGCCGCCGCTGGACGATTTCCGGTCGCCCGTCGGATAACCGGAAAGCGGAATAACCGTGTTGGTCCGGTGTTGTTGTTGTTGTTGGTCCGTCGACGCTCCGACCGCTTCCGGAAACATCTTCCTCCACTTCCGCCTAGGTTCGAGACGGTATTCAGTTAGTAGGAGGTCGGAATCGCGGTGCTGTAGTAGAGCGAGCGTATGAATATTTTTTATATTTTTTTCTCCTTCTACCCATCTACACATACCATAAAATCGTAATAAACCGCGCGTACCGGAAGACCTGTTATAATCAACCGTAATACCGATTCATACTGCTGCTCCCGTTGGGTTTTTCATTGTTTCGTTTTCATCGTCGGTAAACAATAACATTACGTAAAACAAATCAACCGTATTTATCACTTTTTTTATCGTATATATTATCGCGCGGATGTAGGTTCGACACGATTGATCAAAGATTTTATCGCTCCAGTTTCCTTCGTATTTATCGTACTTTTGGTACTATTCGGTGTTTGTTACACGGCGTACCCCGCTCGAGCGGTATTATAATATTATTCAAAGTATATAATATTATTATGGTGTAAGGAAAAATCCGTCAACCCTACCTCCGTTGTTTTCGTTCTCGTCGGTCGCCGTCGCCGCCGTCGTCGCACCGGTAAAGTCTCACGTCCACGCTGAACGCCTGATCCTGCGGTTGCGACGGCAACGCAGGACTCGACGGCTTCGCGCTGCATCGCGGGCCACACGATTTGCCGCCATTGTGGTGCTTCGATCGTGCCCGCTGCGTGATGGTGTTGGCCTTCATGGTGGTGCCCGCGGTGTCCATCACAGTGCCCGCGGTGGCGGCGGTGCCGATGGTGTTCGCGGCGGCGGCGGCGGCGGTGCTGGCGACGATTTCCATTGTGGCAATGGTGTTTTCCACGTTGTTGGTGACGGCGGCGGCGGTGATTTCCATGGTGATACCGGCGGTTTCCGCGTGGCTGGTGACGGCGGGGATTTCCGCGGCGGGAGCGGTGATCGGCGACGGCTGCGAGGACGCCTGCTGTCGCTGCGTCGACGACGGCTGCGGGGACGCCTGTCGCAGCGTCGACGACGGCTGCGAGGACGTCTGTCGCAGCGTCGACGTGATCTGCTGCGAGTGCGGCTGCGGCTGCGGCTGCGGCACGGCGGTGTTGACGGTGGCCTGGTCCGCAGACGTCCACAGAATATTGGCGACGATGATTGCCACGACTAATGCCGGCATAGCAGCAGCTGACGGTCGTCGCGGTGTGCCGCCCTTCGTAGTAGTAGCGCGAGTGCGACGCGGACGTCGCGACAAATACGACGGGAGAGCGGAAAAAAAAAAAACACTCGGCTTTCCCGTCCGTTGCCAGCGCGTGCGTGCGATTGTAAACAAACTGTTTTATCGTCGTCAAACGCGGTTGTTTTTCTAAACGATATTGATGTTGACGAATAACGTACCGCACTCGGAGGCGTACGTGTTCACGCGAGTATAAATTAAAATACAATCGTTTTATTTTATTTTCCATTCTGTTTACTGACCCGGGAAGTTATAATAATTAAAGTAGAAAAAATTTCGTTTAATCGACGCATTCGGCAGGTGATTTGTAAATTTCCCAACAGTTTTCTGTTCCCAACAATTATCGCAAAAAAGTGACGGGAAAAAATTAAAAAAAAAATCAATTGAACATTTTTCGGCATGCCGGTTTTGTTTACTTTATATTTTATTTTTGCCGGTTAGAATTACCGAAGGTACGACAACATTTTCTCGACTCACAAAATGATAACCGTATTATTATATTGAATCGTTAATAATTTAATTTTTATTCGTTGATATTAATCTTGAAATCAATATAATCTATCATCTTGTATTTCTGGCGGAGGGTATGAAAAACGATGAAAAGCTTCTTGAGTACTTACCCAGATATTGATCTGTTATACAGAAATTTGACATTCCTTTTGAATCTGCATAAAAATAGAGCACTTAAAACAAGATCTCTTTCTATTTTATACTGTTGGTGTCATCACAATTATTGATTTATTTGTATGTAGAGAGTTAAAGTTAAGCTATTTAATGGTTGTCCTATTTTATATTCATATATTTTTTAAATCATCATATTCGAAAATATTTCTAAAAAGTTTGCAAAATATAAAAACAAAATTTTTAAATCGATATAAGACTTAACATTTTTGGTAAAAGAACGAAGACATACTCTCATAGCTCATTTCAACATTTTAACAGAATTAAAAATAGATAGAACAGATAGTTAAAAGTGTTAGTACTATTAAATAATTTACTATGAAACTACTTACCTTCCTTATGATAAATTTCAAGCGCAGCTACAAAAAATATTCTAATATAATAATATTACATTTCGGAATGCATACATAATAACTTGAAGTATTATGCGTTTATATTTTAATGGATTAATATTATATAGCACTTAAGAGTACAAGAAATCAATAACAAAATTATTATTTATCATACCGTGACACCGTGTAATAAATAGTTTCAAACAATTAATTTGGGTTAATCTTAATAAAGTGGCCTTAAAAAAAGTTAAAATTAGTTTCCACTAGTTAAAGTGTTTAAAGAACACATTTTTGAAACAAGTCTTAAACAATGTACTAATATACCTTATAATTTATATATATTCATTATTGTTGGCGCAAAAATCTCTTATTTATTACATAGGTAGGTATCATACACTTTAAAATTCGAATAGTGAGAATTCAATAATTTAAACCAGTAACCTACAAACTGTATGTTAGTTAAGTTTGTGTACATAAAGATGTTATAATTCTAATTAAAATATGAGACATGCTAAATTGAAACAGAGTGAGTAACGTTACCTTCACAACCTATAGTAAAAAAATGTATACTTAAAAAAAAAACTATTATATAATTATATGTATATACTAAATAAAAACTATTATATATTACAATATTTATCATTTTTTAAATCATGAAATTATTTAATTTTAACGAAATCGTAAAAATAAGTATGCTATTTTGAATGATTTATTTATATCCTTACTTTTATTGCCTGAAATTTGGTTTGTATGAAAATTACATATTCGATGTTAGTTTAATAATATTGATAATAATATAGATTTGTTTATATATTACATGATATTAAAAAATTGAGTATCTATATAATTGAAAATAAAAAACTCGTAACTCGTTATGAACACGTGTCATAAAAACAATAAAAAATCTAAATATGTAAATCTAGGAAGTTACTAATTTGTCACCTTAAGTCTTAACTATAAATTTATGAAAACCATATACTATTACAAACCTTTACAGAAAGTAATTGTACCGTAGAAGTGATTGTCTGAAATAATAAATGTAATTATTTAAATGCATTATTGTTTTGTTTGAAAATTAATGAGAATCATTAGACAAAATATATTATGATAAGAAAAATTGTGATTCCTCAAATAGTTTCTGGATAAATCTATATAAAGTAGAAGTAGTCAGTTCTGGTCATAATTAACTTATGTATATCCTTCTTCTAATAAAGTAATTTAAGTTATTGGAGTATTGCATGACAAAAATCTAAAAGATAGTATTTTTAAAAAAAACCTTTGTATCTACTACTTTGTACGGTTCTTGGTAATTCGTAAAATAATAGTACTTACCATATTTCGCCTGATACATGAGAAATCGGTAATAATTGTTTGCCTTTGCTACATAAGTATTAAGAGTAGTTAGATATTTCAAATTTAATTTTGCCTATATTTATGGACATTTATTTATTTCTTCATGAGTCTTATAAATAATCCATAAAAATTATAATACAGTAATAATTAGTCATAGTACAAAAATAATTAGTCATATCAATTTTGATCAAGTAATTATTATCCTTGATTTGAAACAATGTTTTAAGTTTTGATGGATTTATTATCAATAAATTGATGAAAAACACATTTTATTTATAACCTTAAAGGGTCAATGCATAAAATATCAACTCACAACTTATTAGACGGGTTTTTATAAAATATATGACTTACGAAGTAGTGGAAACGAATTTTCCGAAGTATCTAGATAGTGGAAATTATAAAAAAAGATAAATACAGATGTAGATTAGCGCTATTAAAGTTTTTGGTACAAGTTATTAGTAAGCGCTCTACAGTTTTCATAATTTATCATAATTCATAACGCTATAATTTCAATTAATTTATTTTTTACTTAAAATATCGAAATACATATATTGTTAAATCTAATTAACGTACAGTTTTCGTTCGATAACAATTGAAGTCAATATCTTTTGGTATTAAATGTTATTTGTTTGTAGATATTCTAAATACAATTTTTTGGATTATACATAAAAACAAAGAAAAACTTATGTTGAATATTTGGCCAGGCATTACAATTAATTAAGTGTAGATGAAATTGTTAGAGTTCATATGTGTGTTGGTTTCGACCAGAAATAATCATGTTGAACTTCTAGTTACACGTGAAATGCAGTGTTATTTTAAATGAAGTGTGGTAATTGTAGGATTGGGTACTTTTAAAATTAAATTTACATTAAAATAACTAATAATTATTGGTTGGCTTACCTTCGACATCTGTGATTTGAAAGATATGATTATTTAATTAAAACTTTTTATTAAATTTATAATAAGTCGAATTGAGTGTTGAAAAATTATTTTACTTATATAGATAGATATTTATGGAAATAATAGTTTCAAAATAATCTAAATCAAAGGTAAATCTGATCATTTTAATATTGGTTACTCTTCCTATACAATATATTTTTATATGCTTTTATTTAACTCGATCGTTGATACCTGCTTGTATATCGATGATATTTGATACGATATTAGCCTAGTTTCCGATAAGCTAGTATAGTATAACCTAGAATCTAGGCATATCTATTCAAATTTGGCCCACGTACTAATGATAAATATGAATGCTGGCTTATAAAAAAAAATATCTTTGAAGTGAATATTTTATAGGCTACAACAATTTCACTACAATTTTGTATGCTTTTAACGTACTGCTGCCAACTAAATATAAAGGAATTGACTATAAAAAAAAAATGACCCGAACCCAAGGGAATAAAAACGCGTAGGTACAACTTATCAAATCGATTTTACTTACCCTTCAGGAATGAGGCATAACAGTAATTCAATAATCCAGATTGTTCTAAAGATAACGTAATTATTAGGATATATATCTATCAGGAAAATTATTGAAAATTATAAATTAACTACTTGCCAATGGGGAATCCACCAGCTTTTATTTGTTCTGTTCAAAAAAAAATTATGTTACGCATTTTTTTTAGTATCTACAGTCTACGAACTATTACGGACATTGATTTCAACATCTTATGTTGACCCAGCGTATCATAAATGTTTATAACTTGTAATTATGCTTTCTATCCAAATAAATAATTAATAATTACTCATTTAGTTATTATTAATTATTCATTATAAATTATAATGCATTAGAATAGGAATAATAATTAAGTATTTACACTATATGTATCATTTAAAGTCCATTATAACATTTTTATCAATCGTAATAAATCTAAAGGGACTAGAATAACTATTTAGTAATGCTAGCAATAAATTGTTCGTGTTTTATATTTTCGGCAACTTCTTTCAGTTCACAGAATTTCATTCTTTTGTAGGTACAATTATTTTTACCTTCTATTTTACTCACTGCGAATCTGTTTTATCTTTACCCTGATAACTATAATTTCAACTAACCTTAATAATAGTAATACAACACACAATATAGAACTTACGCAATCGTCGATGATACGTAACGCAATGAATAACCAGAAATAAGTCACGTTCATTATAATTATTGTTGTATAGATATTAATTTCAAAAATCTCGTCTAAATAATGTGTTAGGCGAGTCAAAAAGTTGATTTTATTCAAATTAATAAATCATCTATGTAATTCGTTAAAACGAAATTAGCTCTCATAAATAAACTTCTTAAAAATATGATTAATCCTTATTTATAAAATTACTGAATTATTTAATAAACAGTAATATGCAAATCAATCTTACCCAAACAATCTGTACATTAAAAACAATGTCAAATTAGATTAGATATGGTGTAGGTAGGTTTGAGACTTGTGGGTGCCATTATTTATTGCTAAGCAATAAACATTAAGTTTAAATAAAAATTACTTATTTGACTAACTATATTAGTTATTACTATATTATTTTAAACAATTCACTAGATATGAACTAACTCGGCAAATGTTCTTTTGATTAAAAGAGACTATTAAAAAAAAAGTTCTAAAGCATTGCCCGTGCTAAAAATTTAAAGTTAAATACTCCGAACAAACAAAAAAATATAAATAATAAAACGGTAAAAAACGTTTAGGTACTTATGGAATAATAAATAAAATATTGTATTGTGTGAATGTAAAT
This sequence comes from Drepanosiphum platanoidis, assembly GCA_948098885.1. Classification (NCBI taxonomy): domain Eukaryota; kingdom Metazoa; phylum Arthropoda; class Insecta; order Hemiptera; family Aphididae; genus Drepanosiphum; species Drepanosiphum platanoidis. The sequence goes on along the minus strand of OX402542.1, from coordinate 8,027,585 downwards.
TATATTATTTATGAGTTACCTTCACGAGTATCTTTGATATTTATAAACACTATTAAAGAAAATATGAATATACAATTTTTACAAGTAACCTTTTTCATGGCTCTAAGTAAAATTATTATTTTTTTAACAATTAATCAAGAAGAATGAATGACAAAATGAGAATCAAAGTTATTGTGATTTTATTGAGAATTTAATATTTAACGATTTGTACTCGCCGATTAGTTGGTTACTTAATGTTTAGTATTAGATAAACCTAACAAATATAGTAGGCAAATACATTTTACACCTGTAAAGCGATATTTTCAGTTGGCAACTTACCATTTGAATAAATAATGCTAACCAAAAGTAATTATTTAAGACCAGGTTTATGTGCAAAAGCACCTGTTAAAATTTGAAACGTACAAAAACGTCACATAGTAATATTTACTTTTCAATAAATTTTTATTAAATCAACAAAAATTTACATTTTAACATTTTTCAGTAAACTTGTGTCTTTTGTCATTAAAAATGTAATGTAAGATTATTTCCTTAGTTTGTAGTATTTCTGGTATTATTTTTTAAAGCACCATTGTTACAGAGGGTTCGTTTGATTCTAAAACAAAAAATGAACAGAAATATTTTTAAATTAACGATTTAACCCTTTAATACTCTACAGTGTTATATGATTTGTTCACAAAATATGCAAATATACTAACGTTATAACCGCGAGATCAATTAATAAAACTACGCTCGTTGTAAATATTAGAGCAATCCAAAACGTTGATGATGTGAACATAATTTCATTTAAATCGATTGATATGGAAAAAATCAATAATATCTTCTTAAGTTTGCTAAATAATAAAACATAAAATATAAAATAAATACATGATATAAAACATTGACAGTTAATAAAAATTATATGCATAAAGCAGGCTGAAATATTCGAAATGAGTAGATTATTTTAAAATGACGTTAGTGATTTTTGAAGATAAAAAAAAGAAGTGTTTTCGAGTTAAACCACTAGTGTCACAATAGTAGGCACAATTAATTCTAAATTTTTAATTTCGTGTCTTACTTATAGATAATTATGAATGAAATCCATGATAGTATTGATACCCATGTAGATAAATGTACTAGAAAAGACCATGACTGAGTATGTAAACCTGCTTTTAAACATACGACAATTAACGAACTCTAAAAAAATATAAATACATTTATATCATCAAAATTGTAAAAAATATCAATTGAATTTGGTAAATATATTTGCATTACAGTGTATATGGTATTCCCTAAAACTGAATAATCTCCCACTATTCCTTCCATCCATAATAATTCATGTTTCATGATGAATTTACAAGTCCAAAATAAGAATATCGAGTGGAACATAGCGATAGCACTCCACATCCAAAACATTTTATTGCTTAATAGATTTTTCGTTTGAGAGTACAACTGTGGGGATTTTAACCGTGTATCTGCCGAGTACGTAGTTAGAAATAATCCTATTATCAGCGGCGGAGCGGCTGTAAATAGCTAGACACATTATAAATTTAATGTTAATTTCTAATTTCTAATAATATAATTAATTAAACATATTATATTTAAACAATTCAATGTATTATCACAACATAAAGTTATTTTTTAGACAGTTATTAACACTTCGAAATGTTTCTCATAATAACTACTTCACCATCGGTCAAATTACCGTCGTAATAAATATTTTATGGTTAAGCAGTGTATTTTCCGTGTATCGATTGTCGATATTATCGTGGTGACTATCGTTGACATTCGTATTATGAGTATATTTTCGCCATATTTATCATTAGTTGAAAGCAAAATAGTGAATGTTATTTCGATCCCGATAAATTACAAACCCATTATTCATTACAAATATCTAATATCTAATCGAATATCATTTATTACATAGGACTTCAAATAATAATTTGGATGTCACAAACGTGAAACGACATAATATAATAACTAAACTATCATTAGATACTTAATTTAAAATATATACAATGGTTATTAGTTTATCATAGTAAATCATATCAATGAAAAAGTATTTATTATTTTTTTTAAATGTACCTATAATTTTTACAATGGTAAACTTACCACATTGAAAGTGCAAAAATTCCATCTATCGAATAATATTTCACCCGACCATCCGGAATACATGGCAAACCATAGTTGTAAGCTAAAGAAGCATATACTTTTATAGTAACAAAAATATATCATCATAGAAACTCGTTCATAATTCCAAGTACCGTGAACAAATAATAACTTAGTCAGATACTCAAACTAAAAAAAAAAAAACATAAGTGTTTTAAATACGAAAAAAACTCGATGGAAAAAATAAAAATATATTTAATTCACTCATTTACTTTCGCTATGGAATAGTCTGAAGCGTTAGATGCTTGTAATCCTTCAAATCCAATTACACCTACTCCGATACTAGCTTTATGGAGCATAGGTATATCATTCGATTCATCGCCTATAGCTACAGTTACTTCATTTGTATATTTTGTCATGAAATCAACAATCTGTCAAAATAATTTCAAAAATATCATTAAATATTCCCATCAGAATTTAATCGAAGATAATTTATTTTTTAATTGGTAGGTCATAGGTATACGTACACTATACAGTAAAAGTTTTAGTTTTGACAAACTTGAAACATACTTTTAGAACAATTAGGTCCTTTTTTTGTATGCCAAATTTCGTACACAAGTGTTTAAAATACACCAGTAAATAAACTGTATAATATATCATCGGGTTTTTAATCATTAAATTAATAAATCAATTTATAAAATATATTTATGTTAAAGCCGTGTCATACTGATAGGGGCTGATAGGGAAAAACATGTATGCGTGGGAAGTGGCTGGGGACGCCGGTTACCCCGATTGGCCTATCAAAGTTAGAACAGAATTTCGATCAAGTAAACTATTTATAATATATAATATCTAATCATCCATAATTAATATGGTTTATTATTAATCATTTGTCGTTATAGTTATGCTATAAAATAAAATATCTACCTCAGCTTTTTGCGTAGGTGTTATTCTGCAACAGATAACTGATTTACAATTAACACATAATTTCAGAAAATTCATTTTTATGTTATCCAACAATACGTGTTTCAACATTGATCCATTTATAACTAACGTACAATCAGTTTGTATTGATGATAATTTGTCACTGGTTTTTTTGCTTTTGGCTTGTTTCAGATCCTTAAAATAAATTGAATATTTTAGATCAGTATAATTTTCAAACATTTCAAACTATAATAATATAATAATATAAGAATACAGTGGCATAATTTCAATTTATTTTTCAATACGCATATTTTATGAAAACTACAAACTACATAATATAGTACATGAAACTTTTGAATTTTGATAATCATCCATAATTTTGGCTTATTAAATTTAACTATCATTAAAGAGGTGAGCCAAATATTTCCCTATAGGTAATTTTACGAGCATAATACTAAAATTGAAATTCATAAACGTACCTATATCTCACGTGGTCCAAATGACGCCAATGTATAATAAGAACAGAACATCATAAACGTTAATATCAATATTAATTATTAATATTATTTGCTCCATTATACGGTTATTATTGTAATTGTTTGGTTATTTGAGTACATTTTTTCGTTAAAAATTTAGAAAACTATATCTTTCAAAAAAAAAAAGAAGAAATTGTAATTCTAACGAATTTAACTAAATGTACCTGATACTAATGCCTATTTAAGATATTATAAATATTTTCATATTTTATTTAATAAATTCAACTTATAAATAGAAATAAGTATAGGTTTAATAATATTGTTACATATTAATAGTATAAAAGGTATAATACTATTCATCTTAGACGGACTCAAATTATTGAACATTTTCATTACTAAACCTGAAGTGAAATAATATTTATTTGAGATAAAACCTATACTTAGGAGTAACAGTAAGATTATGAAAACTATGTACCTAATACGTAGGTTTTTTTTTAAATTTTATTCAGACCCAATTGTTTAAGTCCTTGATGGTAAATTAAAAACGTAACTCTATGAATTTACCATTAATTTGGATTTATCAAAAATAATTATATGACTGTCTTGTGAAATGAGTCTCGAGGAAAATCCAACGTTTATTGCTGTTTCTTGTTTATCTCCAGTAAGTAACCAAATTTTTATTCCTGCCGTCATCAGTGCTTGCATAGTCTTGGGCACCTATAACAAAAATCATAAAAATTAAAAATTGAAAATATTAAATTTATCCTAAATATAAACAACGATGAAAAAAACATAATATTAAAATGTAAAATTTTTAAAATTAGTAAAAATACAATTTACCAACATTATCTTGTAATTTATTTTCAATTGCAGTCACTCCAATAAGTTTAAGTTTTCTCTCTATTTTTTCAGCAACTTTATTCTTGGCTGTGTCCCGATTTATCAATACGGTTGAAGCCTTGAGGTATTCCTCTTTCCATTTTTCATAAAACTTTTCAGAAATATTAACATAAGCAAAACACAAAGTGCGGAATCCCGCACGTGAAAAATAATTTAAGTGTTCGATGGTTTTATTCTTATACCGTTCTCCAGATTTTGACAACCGTTTAAAGATGACAGTGTCGGCGCCCTAAAAATATTTACATTTGCCTAAAAATAATCCTGATTAAATTCATATAGCTCTGTTTGGTACTACTTTGCAATATAGTTTGATTTTCGAATCTGGCGTCCGTACAATAACTGACATTCTTTTTCTAGAATTTGTATACTCGATTATGTTTAAAATGTCGTAATTCTCTTCTACATTTAATGTAGTTATTGTCAAGGATTTTGGACAGCGAGTGTGAAATTTAAATCCAAATTTCTGAGATCCAATAACTAATTCTTTTTCATCTTTGTAATAGATTGAAAAAAACAATTAAAATTGATTATATTTTAGGTCATGAATGTTAATACAATTAAAAATAATGTACAATTGGTGCTAAACATATTAATAAACTAATTTCTAAATTTATGATTTATGATATAGATATGTATTTACCAGGAGATAAATCATTGTATATTATTTCATCTGTATATGTTGATTTTTCTGAAACTACAGTTTGGCATATTAACATCGTTCTAAAAAATTCTAAAATATAGTTTCTCGACGGATAATCATTTAACTTCTGTAAATCATAAAATATAAATATTCCATAATATTATAATTTTAATATTAAGTTAGAGGCTGTGTTAATTCAATTTCAGATTTTTTTTCAAATTAAATTTTGTAAAACTTACATTTTTTATTTTGTTTTGTATTTCTTCAAGATAAAGTTCTCCAGCAATTGAAAAATATTTTAATTGCATAACATTTTTGGTTAAAGTACCAGTTTTATCAGAAAATATATACTTTACCTGAAAAAAGTCAATTTTTTTTTAAATTGCTGAGATATTATCATGTAGGTTAAAATACTCGTAATATTATAAGCGTAAATTACCTTGGCCAATTCGAAATTAAGATATGGTGATCTAACCATAGCAGGTGTGTTGCTTCCTTCGTGGTACATGTCAATATCCTTATTAATAAACCATGCCTATTAAAGTAAATTTTTACCAATTAATAATAAACACTTCACATTTTCAATATGTGTTTATTTATAACATAAATTAATTTTTACCCATTGCTTACCTGTAATAAACGAACTGCTTTGACATAAACTTGCAGTGATATTGGAATTGCGTTATGAAAAATAATGAAAAAACTGATAAGTTGTAAAAAAAATGTGTACACGTCAACACCTATATTAAATTTAAAAAATAAACAAACGATACAAATAGTTAAACGACGTTTTAAATTAATTAATTTATGTATGTAATTGTATGAATAGGAATTTACCTACAAAGTATTAAATTACCTTTTATTTCAAGATACCAATGGCTTTTAAAATGTTTTTTTGTCCACTGAATACTACACACAGCGCATACCAGACTGAGTGTAATGATCAATAAAAAAACCATTTTCATCTGAGCGTCGAGAGTCTTATCCATTTTTGATTCTTTTAAAGTATTAACAGTTTGATTTAACGTCCGTTTTGTTTCCTGGCCAGTGTATATCACTACTCCATAAATCCAACTAGTATTTCTAAGAATCGATCCTCTATGTACAAACTGTTTGTTATCCAAAGGTATGGTACTACAGAAAGTACATAATATATTGATAAATTTCCCCGTATAATATTGTTTAAAATATTCCTTACTTTTTATTCATTATTGTCATTCTTCCTAAAAATGTATATAATAAGCTATTTGGCAATTCGCATTCAATAGTTCCATTTAAGTCAATGAAATCGTGCAACCCTTTGTAATGTGATGTTTCTCGAGGACATTGTTTAATTTTCAAATTTGTTTCGCAGTCCAAATCTGTAGTTGCCACACGACAAGTTCCCCGAAGTTCACTGAAAACAATGGCAGTTATAATAAATAAACAGCTATTTTTCGGGCAGTTAAATCACCTCGATGATAGTAAAATAAGATCAGCTGGAAAGACTTTATTGTTTTTTATCCTAAGTATGTCACCAACGCCAATTTCACTCCATCGTTCTTGAACCATAACACCATTCCTTAATACTTCTACACATGTATAGTTAACTTTATGATCTGTTTTGTGTTTGATCTATTAGACAATTTAATTGTGTATGAATTAATTCATAAAAAAAAAAAAAAGGTGATCGAACTTCAGCCCAAATACCCGTTGATTTCAGTTAAAACATAAAATAAAACGACAAACGCATTTTAATTATTTTTATAAGAGAAAAAGTGTGTATACTGTATACCTACGTGGCGATTTATTGTTTATAGCCCTATTTTCCTAATACTTACTATGTCTTTGATAATTGAAACGATAGCCGAAATTATAAATATAATACTCAAAGGTAGTATGGTTGTAAATCTACCCAACGGGGATGCATCGGGTATTTGCTGAAACAAAAATATTTATATCAAAATTATTACCAACGACTTGACGATTCGAATTTCTTTTTGATATTTAATTGTTGATAAAGACAAGTTAATTATCTATTTTATTTTAATCCAATTGTAGTATTACTTATTTGCATTTATATTTATTTATATTTTAATCAATACACATGTTTTTAATACTAACCTGTAGTATGGATATAAATATATAATATTGATTAGGAAAATATCGCAATTGTTCCATACAGAATAATGGCAAAAAAGATAAAATTCCATATTTTGCAGTTACAACACAGTTTGATTTGATTTTAGGCTGTTCCTTATCGTTGAAATGTATAATTCTACAATAATCGTGTTTGTTTTCACTTATTTTATGAAAATCTATAACATACGTTTTTAATTAGAATTATATTTTAGTAGTTTTTCAATAACAAATAGGCGTAGAACGTAGGTAAGTAGGTACGTTTCTTATTTGAATATAGACATTGAATAAAAAATATTCTTGAAATATTCAAATTTCAATTAGAAACCGTGTTAATAGGTACGAAAAAAATATTCACGTTTCACTCAGGATCTAAAAAATAGTCAATTTTATTTCATTATTTTTATTCAGTGTAGTAAATTGAAAAAAAAAAGATGTTTGAAACTAAGAATTTCAATTGTAAAAATGATTATAAGAGTAGTAATAAGTAGAGTAATAAGAGATAATAATTATTATTTAAATTGTGTTAGATAGTGAAACCACTTTAACTCAATAAAAGTCAAAACTAACTTATTTTTATCTAATTACATAATAATTATGTATCATTATTTTGGTTACAATTATTTAAAAATAATTGATTTGTTGAAATGACTGTACATTTTTTTTTTTAGAAATTTGAATTAATAAATTGAACATTTACCTATAAATATGTACTGAATAATTTTTTACTAAACAAAAAATAAAATAAAAACGTATAGATGAATTGTATTTTACCAGAGTATTTAGGCTGTATGTTTTGAGGTAGTTTTTTCTTTTTCCAGTTTAACATTTTCAAATGGCAGTTTTAACGATGAAAATTACACTTGGTATTTAAATAAAACCGTTTAAATATATAAAACTATTAAAGCACTCGGATAAAATCATTAATTTAATTTGAAAAATTTAAAAATTCATGTTTCCTGTAATAAAATCATTATTTTAAAAGCATATCAATCACTTTAATATGTTGTTTAATATAAAATGAAGTATGATTGTTGAAACTATATATTTTTTAAGAATTCACTGTCTTATCTTTATTGTAACTCACTTGTAGGTAATCTTTTCTGTGTAAATACGATATCGATAAAACAAAAATCAACCTACATATTATAATATTCATATTATATATTATTATTTCACATTCATGACTCACAAATACCTGTTAAATATTTTATAAATGTACAACGTATTAAACAATACATTATTTGTCAACATGTTTCGTCAATTGAAAAAAAAAATTTACTATACCAATGGCAATGTTTTGTTATGATATCCATTTTTTTTTTCAGAAGTAAAAAAACTAAAATATCAAAAATAAAATAAAACTTATATTCTGAGCGAAATATTACTAAATGAAGTCTTGGCGTTGTTGTGAGTCTATATTGATGACTAATACCATAATGTGTTTTATTTTATTTTTTGTCATAACTGTTGTAAAATTACCCATGTGGATTTATACGACATAAATCCAAATAACAATAATTATTAATATTAATTATATTTAACTATATCGATCCCCGGATTATTATTATTATTATTATCATGCCGGTTTAATCCATTTTTAACGATATGTTTTAATCACTATTTTTTCACTCGATTTCCGATCTACACACCCATGACCCCCCTTCCCCACGTCACTACGTGGGGCCGTGTCAATATTTAAATTCTAAAAAAAAATAAAAAGACACAAAATAAATAAAATAATCATGAGCTTATATTTATCACAATAATCAACAATTTATCAAACTCATACAAAATATGTAAATAAATATTTTCCTATAAAAAAAAAGAAAAGAAACAAAAAACAAATTTTAAAAAACAAGTTTATAAAAATGAAAAAAACACACGAATGCATAACTTTGACGAGCTCTGAGAGTGTAATCATTAGACAAGTTTAAAAAGTGGGTTTCTTTTATTTTCAGTGCGGATCGCGATGCCCACGGGCGAAACGAACACGACGGTCGCGCGTCTCCGGGATACGGATCAGGACAATTCTTTGCCGATGCAGGATGTGACGAGGAGGGCGCCGAGAAGCCAGGACACGCTCGAATAGCCTTCAGTTTTCAAAAATATTGATCGACTTATCGACGGGTCTGCAGGAGGCAATTCAAGTAAGTAGTACTTTAGAATTTCCTCAAACACCTCCGGGTGTTTTGGTAGAGTCGTCTACCTAGACATTCGGATGACAGTGTGTATATGCAAAACGCGCGTCGTCATCGGTTCGCAGCGTACGGCGCGTCGGCGCCAAGTTACGGACCGGTGACGTCACGTCAAAATATCGTTCCGCGTGTCCTATGCAGTTGTGTTCAAGTATCAGCGGTACGGTACTAGACGTTTTCGCGGGGCCGGCACGTTTTGAATTTCGCCCCGACAACGGAATCCGGTGAGAATGCGCAATGCGGACATCCTGTACTCAAAACTAACGAATACGGTCTTGACGTTGTAACATGCGCGCACTCGGATTCGGACAATATTATTAAGTCGATTGTGGGTCACGCGGCGGTCGCTCGTGTAAAATTTGTAGGGCGGGTGGTAAATGAAATAAATTATTCGGATACTGTTAAGCCGCCGGGGCCAAACACTAGACAGATACCGTGTGGCAATGGTATTATGTTCAACTCAAACTCGATTTATTTAACACCCTTAAAATTGTACATTTTAGGTATAACTATGCGGATAATAGATTCAGTCTTTCTCGGTCAAACTCTTTATTCGTAATGACCCAACCGAACGGCATTGGATTTAAATGAAATATTCGTTTCAAAAACGTATTATTAGCATAAGTAATAATAATAACAATAATAGTAATAAAATGTACTCGGATCGAAAACTTTATAGCATGATAACCGGACGATTGCGCACATCGTTCTAGTCAACACCTGTTAGTTTTAATTACAGGACGTCCCCATCTCGCATTTTCGTAAAACTTCATTATTCGGATGGATTTCGAAACGTAAAACGTCCGGTCCGCGACGTACCACCACGTGAACTTTCCCTTCTCTCCCCTTCATTGAACACGCACGGAACAATAGTTTTACGCGACGTTTCCGGTCCGTATCTTAACGCAGGCGTTCCGCACAGTGCGAATCGACATTTTCGAGTGTATCGATGTGCACTATCTCGTCCACGGTCGATACCGTGATGAAGTCCCGCGCACCTCACAGACTTCGGTTTCCGTGACGACAACGATGGGTCAAATCGTGTACTCGCACTCGGTAAGGTGAAAACAAAACCAAATTATTTCCCATTTTTTTTTTAATCTCTTAAATTACAGACTTATAAGTGTTTTTCTCATTAAATAATATCCGAATCGAAAAATAACACTTATTCCATATTGGATTAATTACACGATTCTCGAAATAACCTTAAAACGATGGGTCACATTTTTTTTCTTCATTATTTTCACTAACATTATAAGTACTAAATATAGTGTAGGGCGGTGGTGGTGCTAGTTGGCCCTCCAAAATTGTATTTGACGCGATACATTTTTTTTTTTTGGGTGAGAATTTTACTAAGAACTCACAGATAATGTTTATTTTTAAATTATACTAATCTTCTACTGCTACGACTACATTTTCATCGATTGATTACTATTTACTTGTGAAATTCGGTTTTCGTAAATGCTCGTGAAAAAAATTAGTAATTTAAAAATGAATATTATCTGTGAATTCTCGGTAAAATGCCTCACCCGGAAAATATTTCTCAAAAAATGTGTTTTGGAACTGGTGCCATTTGGCGCCGTATTAGTGAAAAGCGATGTGACGTGGCCAATCATTTTAGGTAAAATGGTCTTGTGAACAATCAAATGAAATACGCTATATTCAATTTCAGGTATTATTTAATGAGTAAAACACTTAGGTCTGTAATTTTAGAAATTAAAAAAAAATGGGGAACCGAGTGCAGTATATGACTTATCACCTGTAATCGTTTGCCGACTCAAAATGTAATACTGGAAATCTGTGGCGGATAGTGTCAGGTGACCCCCGTGTTCGGATGTGAGACCTTCAGCGAACTGACCGGTTTAGTGAAACGAACAAATCTATAGACTATAGACTCCCCAAACTTGGCGATTATATTATGATTGTGATTTGCCCACTTCGCGCGGAAAATCGAACGTTTTTGGTATTGAAAATTGTGTACGTCGTTTTGGCCCGGTTTGTCATTCCCTCGACTACTCCAACCACAACCTTAGCGTTTTGTCGTCCCGCGTAAGCCAGTGAGTTCGCAAAAAGCCACACATCCGACCACCCGGGTGACCTGACGTTTTCCGCGTGACGCGACTTACGGAACGAGTTCGCCGTCGACGAGACAGCCCCGCGCGGTGCAGTTGTGCATCGCGCGTGCACCCGCGTGCATCGGTAGACACAAGCCCGAGGCCATTTTCGAGGACACCGCCGTCGTATCCGCGTTCTGCATCGGCATAGGACTTGCCTGATCCGAGACCCGGAGACTTGCGAATACCGCGTGTATGTCGTCGCGTACGACGCGTTCAGGACGACGGCGGACACCGCGAAAAGCACGACGGCACCGGGAGGGAGATATCGTTAATGCACTTGTTTTCAAACTCGAAATGCACTCTTAGAACCCTTCGTCACCTGTCGAAATACAATGTTATTTATCGCGAGAATAAAATGGGATGAAATCTCGCTAGAAAATTCTGTAAATCGATTCCATTGCGATCCGACGGCGTCTCCGAGTCAAAGGTTACACCGTTGAATCCACGTCTGTGTATTATATAATATGATTTTAGTATCCGCTTCGAACCGCGTTTAGACTCGAATTCGAAATACATTTCGTGACTTCTGTCTAATGTCTACTGTTTTATAGTGTATAGACGGTGGTAATTTTGATAATGTTTCGTTTACAGAGAAATCTTTATAGTCGTCTGGTCGGGAAATGTTCTTGAACCCATGCCTTACACTCGATTTTCGATAAATAAATTCGATTATACATTTTCATCGGATTGTTTCTCGAACGTTCTGACCGTTCACAACTGAAATTAAAAGTTTATAAGTAGTTAACGATTTTATATTGTATTAAATCATAATAATATATATAATATAACTAAATATGTTTATAATTAATAATTTTTATCTCATTTTTGTATTTTTAAAACATGTTATTCGGTTTTATATATTATCTTTTGTTTACCAATAATTGAACAGAAAGAAGTTGATTTTTAATTAAGTAAATATATCTATTTTATACTGATATTATTTCAACCTAATTATACTGAATATTTTGATTTTAGATTGAAAAATGAAAACGTACAACTTTGAAAAACGAGAAATGAACTTCTGCAATAACCTGCAATATTTTAAAAATGTAAGTATTTCTAATTTATTTCATAACAATTAGCTAAAATAATATAAAAACATTTTTTTTAATAAAAACTAAAGGTTAAATAGTTACAAATAAATGTAAAGCTCTCAAAATCTGTAAGAATTACTGTTCAAAGAAGTATTGACAAAGAAATCAAGTAAACATAATTCTTGTTTCGTTAAGGTCTAAAATATCAAATAATCTGTACTTTTGTAGGTAACAACTAACGATAAAAAATCATAAATAACAGTCATACTGATTTTATGAATTCAAACTTCCAAACAGTTTTGTTACTTTTTTTAAAATAAAACATAGCAATACTTTAAATTACTTTAAATACTAATATTAATAATAACAATTTATTAGATATAGTATTTCATGTATGCACGAACCGGTAGTTATTAGACATATTATTACTATACGAGATTAATTATTATATCGATTATTGTGTCTCTGTAAATATTATATTAATAATTCTATTCAATTTAATCGCATTACATTAACCCGTTTAAAATTAAATTAATTACTCACAATAAATTGCGATGGCGTTACGCGGAGGCCCATTGGTTGTTACCTGTGCTGCACACTCACTAACACACGTATTATACTGTTTATAGTATTACATTCGATGTGTCTTTTATAATAAGTTCTCCGGACGATAATGGCGTGAAATGTAAAAACACCACGTTTATGTGTGTCGATAAAGTTTTTACATAAACACGCGACCGCGCGCGAGTGTAGAGTTACATATTATTATTATACTATTATATTATTACACCGAAATCGTTTTTTATTCGTATTTATTTTATATAGCAGCGATGCCGAGTGTTTTCATAATACATTGTTACTATCGAATTCCACATAGGCACGAAAATTACGTAGGTAACATATACTATTGTTGACAAAATACATTTGTATTAAATTGCGATTAAAATAATAATTTAACTACACGCTTTAAAAATTCATCGACCGGCGTGTTTTAAAAATATGCGTAATCCTACTGTAACAATGACATCGCGAGTCCCCGGGGAATTTCGAATTATTCATAAACTAAAAAAATATTCATTTTAATATACTATTGAAATGTTTTTAACTCGAAAGTCTGAAGGTCTTGTGATTTAATGTTTAATAAAAAAAAGAAAAAAATGAAAATCAATGAAAAACGTATAGTCGAACACAATATAATCACATAATTTTGTAGACATTTTCAAGTTTTTGAAAATGTATTTAATTTTCGAACAAAATGTATTATTAATGACAGTAAAATAAAATATTTACCGAACATGATTTCATTATTGTGCACAGTAGGTTTGTTAACTATCGTCTTGTACCCAAAAACACTTTAATACATACTTTGATTTTTATTACGATGCATTTTTAAATGTTGAATTTCTTATATTTTTGATTTTTAAATCAGCATTATATTTCTAATATGCCCTTAAAGATACCCGTCACAGTCTATTTCGTATATAAAATGGGGAAAAATATAATTTTAACATTACATTCGACGACTGTTGTAGAGATTTTATGCGAGTGAATTTATTAACAGTGAATAAAAACGTAGATTTTATGTGTTATGAGGTGAATAAGTGTTAAATATATGTGAAAATATGTGCTTTCTAATCAATTATTGTATATAGGAATAGATTTCCGTTATAAAATTGCACGCGAAAGACTTCGGGTAACAACCGGCGTGATGTTATAATATTATTAGGTACGTAAAATTGAACATTTGTACATATTTTATAAAACATTTATTTATAACCTTTATTTGTTTAAGATTATTAAATTATTGCAATTAAACCTTAACATTATTACAATAGTTTATATTGTGTACCTGTTGAAGGAATATTCTTATTACACTACACAGTACACAGAGTGGCAGTATATTATGTATTATGCACAATTGTAATGGGAATATACAAAGTGTTAATAAATACCGACGAAAAAAAATAATTATACGTTTTTTTTTTTTTCTATTGTTGTACAGATACAGATTTTGTTTTTTAATATCATGGACGGCCTCTCGAGTCCTGCTATTGGTCGAAGAATTCCTGCGATAAACGGATAAGTGAAATGCGAAACGTGACAAAATGCACTCGCCGCCGCCGCGTTTTCGAGGATATAATATTATAACTTCGAGCTTATTATTTAAATGAAACTTGATCCGTAACATAATATATCAACGCGTTTGACAAAAAAAAAAAAAAAAAAACGGTTAATCGGTAAGTGGATAATCGTCAACCGACTGTAATTATTGTTTTAATTGTTTTACATCGTTATAGATAAAAAAAAAAGAAAAAAGACAGAAGAAAGAGGCATAAATTGCAAAAAAGGGAAAACGACGCGGGAGGATGAAAAATATAGTAATTATTTACGTATTGCCGTGTCGTAAAATAGTATCTAATGAAAAACGCGACGCAATCGGAAATTTGACGAGCGTAAATCGACGACGTCCAGAGCTGAGCGAGGAGAATCTCTTTGTCGTACGTATTATTTCACATCGAATGTCCCGTGCAACAACAACAACGGGAATATTCACGTCCGAGTAATTTTACCGTAATAATAATATAATATTAACGGTTTTATATTACGCGTTTTAACGTATTACAGGTGTAAAAGAATTTTCGCCGCGACGTCACGAATTTCAAACCTTTGAGCATCATTTAGCGTTGAAAGCCTTCGGTTCGGGTAATGATGGAAAATAATTTTATTATTCGTCGTACGGCTTTGTGTCGTAAATTAAATATATCTACCGAAAAGCTTCGCTATCGCGGAGTCGTCGGAGTTGTAAATTAATTAAAATCAGTTCCACGCTGCTCTCTCTCGTGCAGTCGTTTGCAGTTGTTTATATTATTCAGTGGCGGAACTATAGATTCTCGTGGAGGCCCTCTATCGCTAGGACAGAATTTTTTTAAATATCGAAGAATCTTGTTGTACTATTAAATTAATCGTAATTATAGTATTACAGTATATTAATTATAGTATTATAGTATTCTATTAAAACTATTCATTATTTTTTTTTCCAAAACGAAACCAATTTAAACGTATAATAATTTTATTTATACCACACGGTATGTACTACTGGAGCGTATAATTTTTTTTTTTTCAACAATATACTTTTGTACCTCGTACATAATATTATGTATATAAAACAAATAATGCATGTTTACAACTTTTTTACCAGAACTACATTTTTTTTTTTTATTTATCAAGTGTCACATATACAGTTGTCTTTATTTCCTGGAAGTATTTACCGCTTTAGTTTAAAATTACATCGCCATACACTCGTACTGCACATAATATTATCTCGTGTCACGTACGAAAACAACAATATTAATTATAATAAACCTAACGCCGTTATTTAACTTGATACACATTTCGTCGTGCGGCTAACCCCCTGTATGGGTTACGTTTTGACCTACTCCTAGTTGTCCGCGATCGGCACATACCACAGTCGTTACAACAGTCTTCGCCACTGGTGTTTTTAGCTCCGCCTGTTCCCTTCGCCTCGCCGCCGCCGCCGCCAACAGTCTAATTTTCAAACGCGTGTACGCACGTTATGTTATTTTATTGTCCATTGCTTCGAATTATAACGCGAGTAGAGAGAGTTACGGGTTCGATAAGAGCCTCGTGTTCGGATAGAAATGGAAATACATTAAATTACGTTTTCAATCGGTCGTAGATTTACATTCGAAATCGTTTTGAGAATTATTCGAAACCTATAGTTTCTAATGACCGAAATAATTGAATAGAAAACCCGATAGACCCGTTAAAAAGATAAAAACTGTGTGTTAATTTTAGTAATATTCGTCGTACCCAACACTAATAACTAAATAAACACTAGAAAAAAGGAATACATTTCAACATATTATTCGATAATAATAAGCGAAACGATTTCAGCGGGATAAATTCGTATAATATTATAGTTTATACCATGCGTTCACTAAGATACATTGGTAGATAAATACATGGTAGAAATAAAACACGGGCACTCGTTTTTAATTTTCGTTTTTGCTTTTTCACGCGGGCTGGTTTATGTCATTTAGTTTATTCGATATTTTTTTATTTATCTGTCGCTCTTTTTAGTTGTTTTTTTTTTTTTTTTCTAGTCAACGGGTACACACACGGTCGCGCAACGGTCGCGAGTTATGTTTGTCCTCTTTTGGCACGTGTCACATTTATCAGCAATCACCGAGAACAACGGCACCAGGCGACGACAAATAATAATAATAATTATTGGACAAGTACATCGACCCGATACGATGGCAATAAGTATCCGCGATCACGATAACTTATGGGCATCTGTCATTATTAAGACCGGAAACGTCACGCCCAAAAGTGCCAGATATAAAATGTGAAAAATGACAAAAAATTTTTATTGCCAGTTTATGTTTTTAGTCCATACGGTTCGTCCACCGCGGTATATTGATATATAATAATTATTCGACCTATCAAACATGCCGATTTCGTACAAATCGTTTACTATTTGTCTCGTAACAATCATCGCTGTAAATGCGTTCAGACCCGCGGTAAGTATATTTTAGTAGTATTTTCATAGTGATTTTCACAGTTTTTTTCGAGAAAAAATATTGTTTTTTTTTTGAAAAGTGAACTTTGGTTCTTCGTGATGAGCACCGATCATTTTTAAATTCTAAGTGAAACGAGATACCTATTGGTTTTACCATAATGTGTGTGTGTGTGTGTGTGTGATTATTTTATTTTTTTTCGTTTATTACGAATTCGTTTAAAAGAAAAGGTTCAGTTTTCGATACTTCAATACGGGTTTTTTTTGTAGAAAATGTTCTCTTGTCGGCGCATTATAATGGCATTTTTTAATTTACCTTAACGGTTTTCTTAAAAATTTATGGAAAATGAGACACAAAATGGCAACATTTATCACGACAAATATTGTTTAAATCGAATATACCCTGCAAGTTTAAGTTTTTAACTTGTTTTTAAGTAATTTAAATAGTTGTTAATAAATCCGCTGTACTTAAAACAAATTTGTGACCCTTCAAATAGAAAAAAAAAAAAAGGTTACCATTTTATCGACACTTCGTCGAATGACACTCGTATAGGTAAACCATAATGGATAATACTTATAATTTTTTTTTCGATATTATGTTATGTGTTTTATTTTTAGATTCGCGAATGCCAGGACTCTGAATTCTCGTGTGAAAACGGCCTGCAATGTATTGCTCGAGATTTAGTATGTAATGGACCGTGTCAATGTATGGATTGCTCTGACGACGACAAAGAAATGTGTGAAGTATGAGCAAATAATATCTTATACAATATATTGTATTATAGTAAATTTGTTTAAAGGTTTTTTTTTTTTAAATATTGATTTTAATACAATTAATAATAAATATAAATGTATGTATAATTATAGTATTTATAGTACAATTAATTGATGAAATAGGACCAAACCGTGGTAAGAAACCTTAAAATGAATAAATATAATAATCTACACTCGATATTTTTGATATTTTAATTTTAGTTTCGCAAATGCTTAAGTAATGAATTCAGATGTGACAGTGGCCAGTGTATTCCTTTTTCCTACGCGTGTACCGGAAACAAACACTGCGAAGATGGCTCCGACGACCAAGAAGCAATGTGTCAGGTATGAGTGTCTAAACCATATACACTCTGCGAGTACGGTTTTTAAATTTTCCCTTATCGATATTGATTTTTCATTCCAAACAAAAAAACATCGACTTATAATATTATTATTATAGCGTTTATTTATTTATCTATAGCAAATTTATTCGATATAATAGTTACGAATTTCTCGTTCGCGCGTTGAAACTTACTTTAAATAAAGTCGTAATTATAAACACGTATTTAAAACGTTAAATCGTTTAATAATTCAAGAAAATTGTCCATAGATGTTATGAATTTTCATATAGAATTGTGATTTCATCGGTCGTTATGTGTAATGTCACGCTTTGACCTACTTGTATTTGTATATTTAAGTACTACGTATATAACTATCGCAGGAAAGTACCCCCCCGGCCATGACCGACACCTAATATAATTCATAATTTTCTCGCGAAATAAGTTTTACGTTTTTCTTTTAGAATCGGCAATGTTCTAAAGAACAATTCAGATGTAAATCGGGACAATGTATCGATATTAATCTCGCTTGTCGTAACTCGGAGAATTGTGTTGATAAATCAAACGAAAACAAAGACATTTGCAGTAAGGTATGGAGGTTTATAATATGTATACATTTATATATTGTAAATACCGACTTTTTAGTTCCAAAAAAAAAAAAAATAAATTAAATTTAAAGCTCCAGCATTGCTAAGGATCTCATTCCTCGGTTTCCCGATGTCAATTTGATTATTATCCTATTCGAATATTGTAATTACAAAAAAGTAAATGTTTTGTTGATCAGAATTACGTTACGGCAAATAAATATCGAAACGATACCAACAATTTGGCGATAGATCAAAACGACGGCAACGGTGCGCTCGCAAAAGAGACCGCGCTCGTCGTTGCATTTTTAACTGTCGCGGTCATACTGATTGGATTTTTATTATATTATTGTAAACACCACAAAGCGCCTTTGTACTTTATCCAAAGGCGTAAAGCAAAAGACAACGACGCCGAGAGTTTCTCTTCTACCGAAAACATGGTCACACTCGGTATGTATATTAAATTTAATTAATTTTAAGATCTGAAAGAATTTTAATCGAACGGTATATTGAATAATATAATATTATATCGAATAATAGTGATTAATCACTAATCATTATTGTAATGGGTTTTAAGGAGTTATATTTCACTTCTTTATCTAATTACACAATAATTTCTGTAATAGTAATTACTAATTAATAATTAAAATAAAAGTAATTTCATAATAACTATATCAATTGGACAAATGGATTTTGGTATTAAATGTTCGCCTTTATTTTGAGCCTTCGGTTTTTAGTGTATAATTAAAAAAGATAGAACACTTAAAATTATTTGGCTCGCGAAGTAATTTTTCGAAAAAATACATGGCCCGTGGACAATTTGAGAGTTTGAGATCACTGGCGCTATCGAGTAGTGAGTGAGTGATTTAACACGTATTATTATTGTTTTCGATGTACTCATAGATGGCGACACAGACGTCGTGGCGAGCGTCGTCTTATCTATAGCAGTTGCACTTTTTGTCTCTGTTATCGTCATCACACGTTGATAACGTTCGTGTGGTTCGCGAACGCGATTTATTGTTGTTTTTTTTTTCTTTTATCATCGTAACAATAATAACTGTATCGTCGTGTCGATTCGTATTTCGCTTGGAAAAACGTTCTCTTTCGATACCACGCGTTCCGCAGGCCGATGTAGTCGTCGCACTCGCGTCACTCACTCGAATAAACAAACAACCCGTCGTCTCGCGAAAAACGTCGGACCAGGCGCGCCACACGTTTCGATCCGAATCCGAAAATCCGACCACCGCCGCCATGTATCTGAAGACGTGGAAAGAATTCGAAACCGGCTCGTACAATTTGCTCCTCAAAGATCCGACCAGGGTGATTACTGTTTTTATTTTCTAACCTATTGTGCGTGTCGTGTGTTGACCCACGACGCGCCGTGAAACGCACACACACACTGCCGCTCGGCTTTTCAAAATCGTTACGGTTTTCATCATTCGGTTTGTTTTTCTTCTTCTTGAGCTTTCGCATTTTATTATTTTATTCGAATCGACCGCTTTCAAAAGGACATTGTTGTCTAAAAGGATCTAAAAGGAAACACAAATCCGTAACTACGTCATACCGATCGTTTTAATTTTGAGAATTATCTTACTCTATGGCTATGACTGAGAATCCTCAATCTGGTGTTTAGCGCGACAATATTCACGTTATCGTTCATTATTAAACTAGCTAAATAAAGTGCATAGCAGTTCAAATTTCATCACACATATTTACTACGGAAAATGTATCATTTGTGTGTTTTATCATGATTATTAAAAATCAAACAAGTTAAATTGAAAATGAGCTTATAATAATTTTAATTTAAAAATAATCTACTTAATTTTCTATCTAAACAGTTTTAATTAATGTCCACGACTAGAAATTCTATTAAAATAAAATATCTTTAAATTATTGATATTCAATCGACTCTTAGTAGTAGCTAAATACACTATACTTGAATTTGTTAAAAGAACATTTTAACACTCACTCTCCGAGTTGAGTTTTTATTATTTAACTTGTCTAATGTCTAATGGTATCGAAACAATCGATAGAAAAGTCAACTTTTGGTGTTGATTAAAATACAAACGTTTGTCGCTGTATGTCAAATGTAACAAACATGCCATTAAGATTGGCATTTTTCTATACTTTTATTTACATTAGATATATATATATCGTTTCATACAAAATTAACCTTTTAAATAGTTAAAGTAAACATGTTGTTTGTAAATACAGCAGTTTGTTGTATTTTAATCTGCTTTTTAACAATTCAGTCCTAATCAACAAATTTTATTTCAGTTAAAACTCCAATTTAACTAAAAAAAACAAAAATTAAAATGTAATTATTTTGTGTTTAAATAATCATAAAAGTATTCCCATCATAAAACATTACTGTAAATAATAATTTTTCAACTATGTAAAATATAGCATAATTATAGTAAAAATTTACTTTTAACTTGTAAAATAAAATTCTAAAATTTTAAAAATACATGTTAATGTTCGAATTTTAACTGTTGATTATAGATGTTATTAGTTTACTGTAGGGGTAAATATGTTTATTCCAATTTTTTATTTATGATTAATTTCTTCGACGTTTATCAATTACCGAATGAAAATCTATTTATTATCAACAAATTTCAATAACATAATTGGCCATGACAATTATTTTAACAGTAATAATTTTGTTGTTGTTTCTTTAGGTCCGGTGCACCATGAAGTATTGCCATAGCCAAGCTAGTGTGCAATTAAAAGTTACAGATGACAAAACAGTAAGTATACTTGACTCGATCGAATCATTTATGAACTTATTTTATCGGGTACGTTTAAACGTTGTTTTTAAACACACTCGTTTTGTGCTGAAAAATCATTTTTGTTGTTTAATGTGCATCACTATAACTAACCGTTTGTAACAAAACGATAATGATGAAAATGATTCAATAACTATGAGATTTTTAGTTTTTTTTATATCTAATTACTATTTTAGGAATATATTATAATATTTACACAGTAAAACCTCTCTATGACGGACAAATTTGTTGAGCGATTCCGTCACAGAGAGGTTTCACTGTATTTATTATAATATGTATGTGTAATGTGTATGTATAATCGTTAATATTAATTTGTTTTCGTTGTTATTTTTTTTCAGTGCTTGCAGTTCAAGACATCGGAAATACAAAATGTAAAAAAAATCGAAGTGTTCTATTCTACAATAATGAAACAAATAACGTCATCTGAATTTTGATCGCAGAAAACAAAACATGAAAAATTGTGTTCGTATTAAATTATATAAGAATATTTTTAACTGTAAGAATATTATATCGGATATTTGAAATGTACGATTGTACGCGTACACATTGTTACAACATCAAAATATATGATACAAACATTTAAATAATAAAAACAATTTTTAATACATTCCAAACGTTCAAGTTATGAAAATCATATTTTTTGGCCATCGTCACCCAATTCGTTTGAATCGGATGTGTATTAATGGCATTATCGGTAACGAGCCCGGAGAGTTACGAAACACAAAGGTAAAAAAAAACATATTTACCTCGTTATTGTTTTCTAATAACGTTGTATTTTTATGGTCACATTTTTTTTCCAACTAATCGAAAATATATTTTTGACAAAATAATGTTTAACCCTTTCAGTCCCCAGTGCTATATTTCAATGGCATAATAATTTGCCATGTAATGACATTGATTTATACGTAAAAAACACGTGTAGATTACGTTCAAAAAGGATAAGAAATCATTAGGGACAATAATTCATGACAACAACGATTTTTTTTCACATCACTTTTTCTTCTATTGCCAAAAAATAATACAAACACTAAAAATGCCATATTTTTTTCCCCTCTGGGCTACACTAATATTGTTAACGTATAATTACGAAATGATTTTGTGATTACCATTTTATCGTGACCCTAAACATTATGCCTAATGATGGCAATTGGGTCTTGAAATCGTGCAATTCTACATCAATAAATTCCAACACCGCTTTGTGGATTTCTTTGTTAACTGTCCACACTAATCCACTAATCCACACACGGTGTGTCTTCGGTCGTTACCGAGAGATATTATATTAGTAGTTTAAAACACGTTAATAATTATTCAAGATTAATTAGAAGAAGAAAAAAATTGAAACTAAAAACATTTTGATTTATTATTGTGTTGTATTATCTGTTGTTGCCCGATTGCCATTGCAATAGCGTGTCTTAGGGATGAAAAAATTCTAAAACTCAAAACGACCCTTAGTTTGGTCACATTATTATATATGTACACATTTTTTTTTCGCGCGGTAGCTAAATCATATTTTTGCCCCCGGAAACATATTATATAAAAATCGAACGGATCACTAATAATTTATTAGTCGGCGGTACCTATTTAAATGTGATTTACCTCTATTTTTTTTTATTGCACACATTCGTATACATTTCCATCGAGATAATTTTTTTACCTAAAATATTTGTTAATGAAATTAAATTAAAAATCACGTACTAATTAGTTTTTTTTAATTTCCTTTCATTATTATTAATTATTTATCGCTAAAACGCCTTTTTTTTCGCGTGGTAGCTAATCATATTTTTACAACCCAATAAAAAAATTTTGATTTTTGCCCCAGAAACTTATAAAAATCGAACAGATCACTAATAACTTATTATTCGGTACCTACTTTAATGTCGTATTAATTCGTAAACATCGAGATAATTTTTTTATCTACAATATTTGTTAATGAAATATCAAATAAAAATCACGTAGTAATCAGTTTTTTTTCGCGCGATAGCTAAATCATATTTTTGCCACCCAATTTAAATAATCTGTACCTCTGTTTTACGTTTTACGATGCCCGGGAGGGGAATAAAACGGGATTAAATTTTCTCGATGACAATTTATTTATCATAAAATATTATATATTACATCGTTTCGCGACGCGAGTTCAGGGCGCGGCCGACGACGAGGCGCCGCCGCCGCCGCCGCCGCCGCCGCCGCCGGTCGAGTCGATCTTGGAGTTTTGGATCGATATCTGAATGGACTCCATGAGCTTGTCGACGGTGTTGACCTGCTCGGCGGACCGGGCGCGCAGCTTGTCCAGCTCGCACGACAGCTTGGCCATGTCGCTGGCCGCGCGACACTGCACCTCGGATATGCTGCGGTTGATGGCGGCCAGCTCGGCGGTGAGCGCGGCGTGCTGCGCGTTCAGCCCGTGGTTCTCGCACTCGCCGCGGTCGATCTCCGACCGCAACCAGTTCAGCTGGTACAGCAGCCCCTTGGCGCGCGCGTCCTCGCCGTCCGCGTCGTCCGCCTGCGCGCCCAGCAGGCACCGGGACACGACCACGGACTTGATGTAGCCCGGCTCGGTGGTGTACCGGTTCCA